>JAINUG010000076.1:0-290000 GCA_029706075.1 Aldrovandia affinis | reverse complement strand
GCGCAATGCACCTGTAATGAAAACCTAGACAGATTCTTGAATGCTTGATTTTTAGAGGCTTGGGGATTGTTGATTTTTGGAGCGATAAGCGCAGCACCGCAGACAGGTTTTGTAAATTTGGCCTGCGTACGTCGATGACCTGTAGTGACCTTCCGATGAGAGGGTACAGTCCCAACCACGCGCTCTGTCTTCAGACACACTTTTCTCAGCTTCGACAGCAAAAAACTATTTTCTCCTGCCACTCAGGATTGCAATTCTGAGGCATTCCTGTCCTGTTGGTAATGGGGAAAATTCACAGTATCAGCCAAACGGCATGGTTTGGCGCAAGCAGCCGTATGTTCCAGAAGAGGGACGGGAGTCCTTCCATATCAAACCCGGCATTGCTGAGGCTGGCCTCCCCTTCACCAAGCCCAGGGACTAGAGGTCAATGTCAGAGCGCAGTCGCTTTGGAGCCGGCGCCTTTTGCATTTACGCGTGAGGACACCTTCTTTCAGCGAGGGCCTTTGTGCGCTTTCTCCTTCGGTTAGCGACCGCATCAGAGAGAGGAAATGGCCTGAAGTCAGTGTGACTAAAACACTCTCCACGTCGATCCATTCAAAGCTGCACATTCAAGTCTGATACGGAGCACTTATGTTTGTCTTGGTAATTGTGAAAGGATTCAGAGGACAGGTCGTTCAGTCATACTTTCATTCCTTTATTTATTTGTGGATTTTTATTTTCTCGTTATCCTTCAAAATAGTTGATACTTTGGTCCTAGTATTTATGACGAGAGCAGAAACATTGACATATGTTTGTGAGAACTGAAGCTTGTGTGATATAGAGTTGTTCTGTCGCCTTTGTAATGGATGTATGTTTTTCATAAAAATAATCGATATTCTATGTCCGTGTAACCCACTTTTAACTTTGGTATGAGACGTTCGGTTGCTTCCTCTCCAAAGGATTCTTTAGCAGCTCAATTAACTCATTATCGACACATTATCGGTCAATTTACTAGGACTGGTTCTAATGCAATCAAAGAAATTAAACGCCCTCATTCGCAATTAGCTTTTTATAGGATACACCCATAAAAAGGGTCAGAAACAACATGGCATGTGCACAAGTAGCAAGGGAACAACGAGAAAAATATGTATATAGTAGGTATATAGAGGTATTGGTCAATGAGGTACAGCGTCACAACACTGTATTACAGCATGGGAAAACGACACCACCGGAGAATTTTGGTGAGACATCACAAAATAAATGAATTAATTAGGCAAAAGGAACAGTAGATGAAGTAAAGAAAACAAACAACCGATGATGTAAAGAAAATATGGCAGGACTAGGCCTCCAAAAAAGACACCGGCGGTGGTCCAACCGAGGAAAGAGTGTTAGAATAAGAATAAAGATTAGGCTACAGAGCGTCTGAAAGTAAAACTGTATTCACAATTCATTCTATACCCTCCTGACCGCATACGCACAATAAGATAATTGTTCAAATTCAGAACTACGTTTTTATACTGACTGCTAGCTGATGACAAATTGTTCAATAGAAATCCTACGTCCTTTCATATAATTTTGATTTCAAGTTCTAGTAAATAATATGTATGCTATATAGAATATTTATTTAAAATTCTGACTTAGCTGTCTGTACATAACTGACTGTACATAACATAAAGCTGTTTTGACATGAACCGGGCACTTTGCAACAGCATTTGTGATTATTTGTTTTGCATCACTGGTACAGCAACTAGCACCTTAAAAAGCACAATGCAAAATGGGAATTGTGAAATACCTAGGCAATGTCAGCGCTCATAAAAATAAAATACCACCTGGTTTCAAGAGTTCTTAAAATTCTCACTTAAAGAGGAGAGTCGCAATTAAGGCATGCTTTAGTAAATCAGACAGAACACTTCATCGACCTAATTTACAAAGTCTCCACCCTGTTTTAGTGCATTCACCCCAGATATACATATGCATGAACAGATTTAACTATTCAACTAAAGGAGTGTCACAAAGTGACTTAACCCCGCAAATTACATCCTAATAAAGATTTGACTCGTTGCGGCCGTTCAGTAAATCCGACATAGATTTAGCGACCCTGTAGCGGCTGCTTTTGCGTTCCAGTATTTCGGTTCAGTAAATAAGTCTTTGCTTTATCTTAGCAGACTACTTAAAAATAATTTAAACATCTCAAAGCCAGCAGGCTCCTTGGGGACAAGTGAAAAATTAAACTGTCAGGAATGCAAACGGCTACATGCGTGTGTTTGTTTGTTGCTTTTTTTAAATGTTATTAAGTGATGAATGCCGTGTTGGCTATTAAATTGTGTCTTGTCCCCTGAGGACCACCTAAGAAAGGCTGAGTTTGTGTTTGGTGGAGGTTATCAGCATGCCAGCTTATGAGGGAGGGAAAATAATATTCTGTCTGGCAACAGTGGAACAGTGGAACAGTGGGCTATGACAGCCTTTGATGTTATTCTATCTGTGGCACTTGTGGAAGTAGGCTATTACAGTAATTGATATTGCTTAGACTACGGCCCTTGTAGAGATGGACCGTGATTGTAGCTACCTGATATTACATAAGCTGTAGCCCATGGAGACGGGGGCCACGGCAGTATCTAATATTACTGGAGCTGTTGCTGTGTCGGAGTTGAGGCATGACAGAACATGATATGTGATCAAATAAGGTTGAGGACAGCAGCTCCCTAGAAAAATGTTTATTTGCCATCAAATATCTGTCCTATTTTTTCAAGTGTTATCTGACTCCATGGACAGGGCACTGGGTTGTACAAACAATCATATTATATTTGCATGTTATCTCATTCCTTTATGGAGCACCAGCCTCTTTTTATTCAGAATATGATATCACTCCATCTGTGGCCCTTTTAAGATATGAGCTACTATAAGAAAGTAATAAAACAAAAGATCGATTTATGATAATAATATATGAATTGTTCAGTTTAATTGTCCACTGAACTTGAGATTCCCCTCTGTTCCGCAGGAGATAAGGAAGCAAGAGTGGACGGCCATCATCCCCAACTCCCAGCTTATCGTCATTCCGTACCCTCTCGACGACCCTCGCAGGTACCGACCGCCCCGGTTCCCATTGCTTACTGGGTCAAAGGTTTCTGTTAATCTTTTAACGTATGAAACAGAAACAAATTGCCTTTCTCGCTTGTTATCACCACCAGGATGTCAACACGAATCACCAGAGGCCACCAGAGTGGCTCTCAAAATCTTTCTGAAACTCAAACTTTATCCATGCAGGGTTGCGGGGTCAATTCCATTTCAATGAATTGATATTGAAAGGTACTTGTTTTTTAGTTTTTCTTTCTGGTTTAATGTGGGGTCCGCAGCTGTAAATGAACCCAATAGCTAACTCGTGATACGACTGACTTGTAACTTGTGCATGGTTCCTGTTAAATAACCGAATGAATCAAATTAAGTAAAGAAGTAACAATCGGACAGTGCTCACAGAACATTTTCCAATTCATGAACATAATTTCAGTTCATTTCATGGATTTACGGAATTGAAGGGTTGACCCGGCCACACGACCCGGCCTGTGTGTGGGTGCTGAGCGAGGTGGTTCAGGAGCCGGGTTCACAATGATCCGCCCTCTCCTTTCCCCACGAGGTCAGGGGTTCACCCATAGCAGCCGCGGCGGTTTTTGCTCTTGTGAAACTATTGATTTTGTGCTTTTTTTCTTCTATTTTTTGTTCAATATTTTCCTCATTGTTTTCCTGTTCTGTTTTCTCAAGGTTAAGAAAGGAAAAAAAACTCACTTTTGCTGCAGTAACTATCGTCAGACGGAAACGAAGCATGCTAGATATAAGGATTTTCAAGTATGATACACAGGCTGAAATGTCAGAGTTGTGGTGCACTAACCTGGCAGTTGAGCATACTAAGGTAATTAGTCTGGGAATTCCACCCACTCACATGTTGAGAAGCAAAGTGCAATAGCATATTTCACTTGCAGTGAAGCTGGGTGTGTAATGCTGTGATATAACAGTGAGTATGTGAGCAGGCAGTGGAACACTGGTACATCAAAGTCCTGTTTGCAGAGGATTTGGGTTTATGCAAAACAGGCTGTGCAACACACAGTACGTCCTGTCTGAAAATCTGCAATACTGTTCATAGCTCCGTACTTCCGTCAGTTTGAAGTCGCAGTGATTGCTCATTATGAGCCAATCAAAAACCTGGGAGCATCTTATCAGCAGAGCCCACAATTACTTTCAAATCGGTTTGGTTGTTTCATTTTCATGATATTTTAGCTTGATGTTGTGCTAACAAGAAATAAAAGATGCACCGGCCCAGTTGTGGCACCTTGTATAATCGGCCAGACACTGTGAACTTGTCCGTCAATTTTATTTGCAGTTTTGTTTTGTTTAGTCCTATACAAAGTTTTGTTTAGTCCTTTCTATAGTCCTTGCATGTTAGTACCTTTTTTTCATCCTTAGCCCTCAAATTGTTTAGGAGACAAGCAGTTGAAATCACAATCAATATTACAATGAACGTTCATTATGAAGCTTCACCAGCAGCAGGTGGCTCAATTGGTAAACGTTAGTTTCCTGTTTCTTATAGGTTGACTATTTCACGGTTTTACCTGCTCAGGAAGCAGTAATATCTGTGAATGTGTATCCAGCGACAACTGTTAGCAGTAATATGCATCAGCATGTTTGCAAATCTTGAATGATTTACAAGTTAATACGCCAGCCATCTGTGTGCATGTTTGTCTGTTGGCCTTTATTAGGGAGAACTCTTAACGTGCGGTCGCCTTCATTAATGTTTAATCTGTTTATTTCTGCCGGGGATGATAAATGCGTGATAATTAAGTCATTTTAATGAATATATCGCCAGGTGATCGAGGAAGCGCACTGCTGTTTTTCTTGTTTTCTTTTCGCCGCTGTTTCCATCACGCCCCTCACATTTTGTTTTGTAGTTTCGGCTCCCCTGCACCATTTTGCACCGGTTTCTTTTGAACATTCTGGAGAACACATTAGCACCATAAATGTTTTCTGACGGCGGGAGAAAGGCACGTTTGCTTGCCGAGTTTCGCGGTTCACCCTTCACAGTGGGGTCGGTTCGTGCTCATCAATCAATTATCCTCCGAGTCACTATCAATTATGTTTACCCACTAAAGCTTGAATGCTGGAGCAGGGTGCCCGTTAGCTGACACGAAATAACCTTCCAAATTATCTCTGGAGCCACGTATTCTGAGTATATTTTCGTTCACTTTTTTTTTTTTTTTAATGTTTTAGCTTTGTGAAACCGACGATTGCCCGAATTCCCAAATTGCTCCCATGCTGAAAGTAAATGAACCAAGTAAATGAAGCCAGTTCAAATTATTTATTGGGTATGGACCTATCGCAGAGCTTTGTGAAGCAGCAGTGTTTCTGAACAGTGTATTCTGAGGGACATCAACCATGTCAGTTGAGCTAAATGTGAACTAGATGGGTGTTCTGCTTTTTGGAAACCGCTCGATTCAGCACTTTGTTAGTGTCGTTGTAAAAGTGCACTGTTAACAAATGCATTTTGATTGTCGGTGGTTTGATGCCCCTGGTTCCTGTCTGTTTGCTCTGTTTCAGCTGGAGCACCAAGCTCTACCTGACTCCCAGCAATATCGTGCTGCTGACGGCCATCGTGCTGATCGGCGTGTGCGTCTTCATCCTGGTCATCATCGGCATACTGCACTGGCAGGAGAAGGTGAGAGGGTTTTTCCACAGCCTTGTAAAGGCCGCCCACCTCAAAGAGATTTGTTTCAGGCGGCAAGCTCCAATTACACGCTGTGTTTTTGGAGAGCCACTCCAGACGGCCTTTCAGGGTGCTGTCACCACTCTCTGCCACCGCCAAAATAAAAACCCAAACCATTTGTGTTCATTTGATGAGAAGCGCAACCCACAACACTTGGCCTGGAGGGGCAGGGGATGGTGTCCACTTAAAAGGCCTTCCGGCATATTCCAAATCACTGCAGTTATTCCCACACTTTAGGAGCTTCTGGTGTGAACCAGGTCAGCTGTGTAGAAGGAGCGGATGACTGTTCCCGCAGGTGTAATTGTGTAAAAATATGTAATTGTGTTACATTACAAGTCTTGCAATGCCTGAAATTGTGTCATTTTGTTGAAAGTTCTTCTAGCCTAGACTTTTTAATTTGTGGTTCTGTGAATTTCGGTTGAATTTTTGAATTGAATTAGAATCCAGCAATATGTCATTTTGTACTCTGACTGCCAACAAAGGAATATCACAATATCCCATTATTTACCTCAGTCCGTTTACACAAAGTGATATTAAAGATGATAAATTAACGTTAATGTTAATGATGGGAAATATAAACGTTATCATTTTTATTGGGTTTAATAAACATAAAAAATGACAAAATCAGCCATATAAGTAATGAATCAACCTGTTCTACTGACTGATCAATTTTTACACTTTTAGGATGCAGGATAATGGTATTCATTTAATTTAAACCATGAATCGAAATGCTTAGTGATATAGCTAACTATGATCATAAACATAAAACTGATATGATCAGGGATTATGTGATTACCAATCCAAGGGACAACAGAGGCGTAAGGATGACAACTGGAACGTCTGGTGGGAACCGGAACCAGAGAGTTCCAAGTCCAGTTGACTTCCTGCACGTGTCAGCCTAGTTAAGACCAGACATTATTCAAAACTGTGGGTCGATCCCAGGTCCTCTTATTCCCCCGCCATAAGAGGGACATGCATTGACTTTCCTTAAGTGCGGTATCTTCTGCACTAGCATTGGTAGAATTTGACACATGAATTCAGCAATTAATAAAGGTTAAAAGTTTGGTTAAAGGCAATATCTTTATTCCGAAATTGGTCTGGTTTTCTAGTTATCTCTATCTCTATCTCTGGTTTTCTCAGTTTTAGACATTTGCGACACCACAAACAAACACATCACATCTACATTTTTCATAGACACATTGCTTTTTATTGTTCTTCCATAGCATGATATCCGCTGTGCGGTATGTTTCTGGAAAAGCTCCCAGAGAATGTGGGCCTCCTGAGATTTGGCTATTCTTCCGAGACCCACAACGGCATCCCCTCAACTAAAGGGGAACAGCAGTATTGGCGTCGTCTCAAAGCCATCTGCCACTGGTACTTGATTAGGCTCACAGGAAGGCATAATTTCAGTCTGTTAAGGGAGAACATTTTGGGGCAAAGAATTTATTGGAGTCGACACTGCATTAAAATAACGCGTTGGCACCATATCTGAGAACTTCTGGCTCCAAATTATATATTATTTTTTAAGAATTTGATTGAACAATTACTCTCCTGATAGACAAGTTTGGCTAATGAATTAGCCTTATTGTTCTTTTCTGGCTGCGTATTTCCTCCCAATTTTTTCTTTCTTTCTTTCACCCTCTCACCCTGAGTTTCATCAGCACAAGAGCTTGTTTTTTTTTGCCGCTTTTGCATAGCAGCTGTCTCCATTTCTAAAGCTCGCACTGCTCAGCACCACAACATCCAGTAATTGAAACTGCTGTCAAGAGATATAATCTCCATGGAATTAATTTTTTTCCATTTGCTTTGCCACATGTAGTTGACTTTGTCTCGGTCGATGTGTGATTGGTATGTGATGTGCCACACGGTGTTCTGCAGGTCCTTGGTATTCTTTGTCGATTCTTAAATGTAAAATATAGGTGCGATGAATGTATGTTTTGGCATTTTCATGAACATACATTCATTTTCATGAACACACAATTGCTACATTTTTATCACTTGGATAGCCAGTATGGAGATTTTTTTATTGCACAAGGGTCCAGACAGTGCCAGATCAGAGCCTAAATGAGCCATTATAATGTTAATGTTTTCTGGGGAACATGTGTCAAATAAATTCTATACAGCTTGGAGCCCTACCAGGATTTGCACTGCAGTTAACACAACATCTAGTAGGCTAAGCACTTCTTGTAAGGTTGTAAGCTCACCGTAGGCTGTCATGAGAACATTTAACAACGTGTAACTCGAGGAATTGTACGGCAGCGACATTTCATATGGTGCTGTGGTACTCAAGCCAGGAGTCGGAAACCACATGGGCCATTATCATTAAAGAACTAGTAGTCATACCGATGACATACGTTCGCGCACATTTCTCTCGATCACTCAAACAGTCACAGTTTTTCTTCACTCGCTCGCTCTCCCTTTTTTATCCCTCCTTCCTTCCCCCGCAGGGACAAGAGAGGAGATTGACTAATAACATTTTTATACCCTCTCCGCGCTCTCTTTATTGGCAGTACGCACAATAGGTACAAATTGCCAATGGATAAACCGCACGTAATCATTATTATTATTATTGCAACTCTCTGTCTCTCTCTGCCTCTCTCCCTCTCAGGGCTATAATAGCACAGCTGCATGTAGCCCCAAGGGTCACCTCCTCAGTCCCAAACAAAGCTCTCTCTCATGGCTTTTCACCACAGACCCCCGAGTCTCTCCCGTTCTGACAGGGCCTCAGACATGTCGGGTTCATCGCCCACCCTCCCCCCGCTGTGAAGAGCCTTTCGTCACGCACACTTCCTTTATGTGCCATCGCCAGGTTTAAAAATGAAGAGCCGGCCTAAAAACTAGTCCGCGTAACCGTTACCGCACGGTTCCGTTGAGAGTGTAAGCGCAAGCGTAGCACAATGGCAAGCGCTCGTTGCAGTGACAAACCCGGCCCACCCCCCGTGCTGAAGACGCACAGTGCTTTTCAGTCCTGTGTGGTAGGGGATGATCACCAACATGCACGTTCAACAGGTGGATCATCACAAGGCCGGTACATCCGCACTGAACTCTACCAGCTATTGCACCTATTGCACCAGTCTGATATATCAGTGTAGCCTTTCAGCCCCTCGGATCAGACAGGCTGGTTAAACAGAAGTGTGAGAAGGGTGACGTGTGACAGACCCCCCCCAAAAGCCTTTTGGAAAATGCATTACCATCAAAGGCCCCTGTTTCTGCCTGCCATCTCATATCCCATTCTTTATGCAAGCAGCCCTTTAACTGGCAATAATGCAACGCATTTAACTTATTTTATCAACACAATTACTCTCATAGCTTGCCACATGCCGTGAGGCTGTGATTAGCAGAAGGATGGGGCTCTGTGGGGCTGTGCGGTTGGATGAATAGGGGAGACGGAGCGATCTGGATGCTGATCTGCAGGCTTAACTCCCTGTCTGCTGCACGTGTCTCAGGACTGTGGGTGGAAACGTAGACTGGAACTGCGTCAAATCAGTGATCACCCCCAAAGCCAGAGAGGCACTAACTAAATAGTGTAAAATATCAAATATAGTATTAGTCCCATTGAAATGACATATCACTTTTGCAAGGCTTTGCTCTCAAAATGAAAAAGAATCCCTCTTATATAGCTTGCACGGGGAACAACGTAAAGCATTCATAGTGTTTATTTGTTTACTGAATCGGAAGAAAAATGCTAGCGTAAAACTTGTATCAGTCTATGTAATGGGAATTAGTTTGAATTGCACTGAATTGTATTTGATTCTGCTGCTAGCCTGCTGGCATGTGTAGACGGTTGTGGTGACATAAGTGGATCGTGACCCCCCCCCCCCCTGACCTTTCCTGACCTCAAAAGCCCATTATGACCACAAGTGGGTTTTTATTTCAGAAAGCGGATGACCGGGAGAAGAGACAGGAAGCGCACCGCTTCCATTTCGACGCCATGTGAGGTGCGTGGAGACCGAGGAGAGCGCAGGAAGTTAACCATGGAGATGCCATCACGGGGGCATTGTGGGAAACGGGAGCATTTGTGCATTATACTCCAGCCAACTGTAAAGTTTAATTTATTGTGACGACTACTACGTTTTGATTAATATAACGGCAGTGGGTTTTTAAGTCCCTGTATGACCTTTAATACAAAATAGAGGCTGTGGTCCGCTGTTTATTTATTTGTATTTAATTCTGCCTAATATTAGAGGCTCATACCACGGGAGTTGCTGTTCTGATTGTTTGTATAAGAAGCGATGCACTGGACATTAAAACGTGCTCAAAGTTTTGTGTCAGAAGAAGCACTGGAACTACTTTTGTCCAATGTCTCTGTTTGAGTATGCACTCTGTACGCGAGTATAACTCCGTTGATGTTTGTGTAACGAACGATTCCAATCAATTTGGCATCATTGGTGTCCAGGAAGTGATAATAAGTGTTTCTCTAATATGTGCTTGTTTGCGTTTTATGCTGTCGTGCGTACACTGGTGCAATGCCAATGCAGCGTTTTGTCTGTTCATGTAAAGTGTGCTGTCATGTTTGGGTCAATGTCCAGCCTGTTCTCTCCTACTTGGCCAGCAAACCACAACCAACATGTCAGTATTGCATTCTTCCCCCTGGCACATCACCGCTTCCACAGCCCCTTAGGACCGCTGTCCATCATTCCTCTTCCGCTAGTCCATTCCTCCTCAATCACCCACTCTGACCCTGGAGCCAGTCAGAGCAAGGCTGGTGGAGCCTGCACTACAGAGCCTGCACTATCTGCTTCCCCTACAGCAAGCATTCATGCTAGCCAAGCTTTTATGCTGCCGTTTGCCTTTGCCAATTACACATTGACATAATTAACTTGATATTATATGCTGGGTTGCCAAATGTGTGTGGGGGGAGGTTAAACCTATTAAGGCAAGGATGCTTTTGCATTATTTAGACCCTACAGGAAATTGAAAAATTAAATGTATGCTGTGAATTTTCTAACTTATTTTTAGTTTTAGTTTTAGTTTAGTATTTATGTTTTGTACTTTTGTTTTGGACCGTTACCAGGTTTTAATAGGTTCATTTTGTCCCATCTTCGGGAAACAGAGGTTGTGGCAAATGTGTGAAAAGTTGTGAAGGTAGGAACAATATCAGTCTTCTTTCTTTTGTTTTTATTTTTCATAATTGTTTATTTTTCTTTATTTCCAGGTTGAAGGTATTATTGTTGAAGTTATTGTTAATGTAGCGAGTCAAGAATATATGTATTCCATAATATATACATTGGACCATATTACACTACAATTGCTTGGTACATATACAATGAATTGAATGCTGCAATTCACCGTTTGAAATCTGACAGTAATTCAAACAAAGATATGCCATACCATATTACACGTTTTGGTATACATATTGTAGATATGAACTTATTAAAATACCTATTTTATAAGTAACAATGTCACTGTGGGATGTCGCGGAAAGTCTGAACTAAAGCATTGCTGTACTTATGGATTTGCTTATCAGTTCCAAACAGAACTTTACTTAAGCCACGAGTTCAATAAAAGGCATTGTTCCAGCCTTGTTTTTCATATCCCTAAACAGAGACCTCGTGGGACAATCGGTACTTAATTTTCCTACGAATGGCTTAATTTACCACAACTCTCGTTATTCATTTTGTGACTTGCACATTTTATACTTCGAAATGACATTTTGTTTTGGTTCTTAATTTAAATGGCAACATTGTGTGTATTCAAGTGAAGAGAGGTCGGAGGGAAGTGGTTGCATGTAAACATGTAAAGTTGTATTGATTTGATGTTGGAACGGATGAACTGAAATAAAGGTTAAACTTGTTTGGGTGACCTTGAGTCTGTCAAGAACATAACTTAAGACTACAGTGCTTCAATTTACATTCTTGGTTTCATACAATTCGGGGGTACTGTACATTAAGTAAGGCTTTTTTTCAGATCAGGAACAGAACAACCACTTGGAGGAGTGTCTGTCAGTACCATATTAAATTGGCAATTTAATGACAATGTAGATATGGACTGCCTAACTACATTCAATAACTGATTTACGGTACCAGTAGTTGCATAATATGTGCAGTTGCATATAAAGTGAGGGTTGAGCTTATGTATATTCAAGTGGCTATTGATAGGGCCGAGTGTCAAGGCAAGTGATAGCTGCTTGGTAACGTTTACCGTAAACTTGCACTCTACAGAAGTTGTCTAGTAGCACCGTGTAAATATTGTACGTTTCACTTGTATGCGCCCTATGGAGGAAATCATCCAACGAATACGAAACCGTACCAAAAGTTACATGACAATTTAACAGTGAATCGGCGCGTAAGAATGCGCCTTAAGGAGAGGTTCACAGGGGGACACCCTCCCCACCACCTCCTTATGCACTGGAGGAGAGATCCTCGGTTATGATTATTTTGGAATTGACTACGTTCAACTGTGCAATGTATTGTATATGCGTAAAGGTTTGTAAGCGTGCATCGCGCGTCTCCGACGACTGCGCTTCTTTTGCATTGTAGCTGCAAAGCACATATGGCTATGTCCAGTCTTCATCCACACGGGTGTATTAAAGGAGTTGATGACGGAGATCGAAATAAATGTCGTTCTCGAAAACGACTACGCGGTTGGCGTGAAAATACGTACGCAGTTTTTTCTGGAAACACCTCGAGGTCCATTGTGGTGCCTGTAGACAACTTTTTAATTGTGACTTTTTTAATATTGTCACAGCCTGAAGCTTAACGGATGTTGGTATGTCTTCAGAGTTCATCTTGTATTTTTCAAGCTACGTTTCATATGACTCAACACGGTTGAATGTATGAACGTGAATGTATAAGCCGTTTTGGAGGACATGCTAATTTACGCGCTCTATGGCAGTAGAAATTCACTATTCAATTCATTGCTGCTACAGGCAATTTGCATATCTATTTTATATAGAGATGAGAGAAATATTTAGTTTTACGGTTGCGTGACTCGTGTCCATTCCTCATCAGCGTTCAGTGGTACAGGGGGTGAATTTGCCCTAGGAATTGTTCACTCGCTGAAAAGGGTGCATGCGTACAAGCTGCTCATTCAAGCAAACAGCGCCCAAAGCTTAAATGAGCCTCGTTTAGACCCGGCGGTTCAGTTCAGTTTGAAAGAACTCTCTGCGCCTATCCAACCTATGTCGCGCTCTCATATATTGCTGGATTACAAGAACTGCCGTCATGAATGCATACAATATTCTTGGAATTATATTACACCTTTCTTGATGGGATTAAAAGCAGTGCACAATACACTTACGGAGGGACTGAAGCTCTTGACTTTCGCCTGGGAAATTCCGAGTCGGTTTTATCCCATATAAATGATGGGATTAAAGCTACTGAAGAAAGTTTGCTTTTTTTAAAGCTACTCTGCGCTTTGGATTCACAACATGGAGAGATAAACAAGTCCTACGGATAAAGAAGGCGAACATATTTGGAATTATACAGGGAGAGGAAATGCACGGAGGTGAGTTTGATTCGCGGAACTGGCTGTGGTGTGTAAAGAGAATGTGTATGCGAGTATTTGCATGTATTTTTATATATCTGTGGTTAATCTAAACTAAAATGTTATCCAACCATATTCGTTTTATGGCGGCTATATTTCACTGTGATTCTAACGAGCAGTGCACAATTTGGATAAATGTAAATGGTAGATTTTCTAACCTCTTCAAATGTGTTTGTTTTCTCCTTCAGTAAATAGTGAGTTATTTTACTCTTAATTCTGCCTCTTGCACCAAGTTGCTCACTCTTCTTCGGCAAGGCAAATCCAGAAAAAGATCGCCACCTGCAGGTGGAATTTTGAGTTTTTGTTTGGGGGGGTCAAGCCTTCAGACAGGTTTCATGATGATGAACAAGTAATCTGTTTATTCAACAAGGTGGTTTAATTTAGTTAAACAGTCATTTGAATCGGTAGCCTATTGGCAGTTGACAACGTCAACACAGATCTAAGAAACAAAAGTTGTATAAAATATATGCACAATTTAATATCAATTATTTGAAAATATACATTTGGGATGACGAGATTCATGTTGCTAGAATGTGATGTAGGCAGGCTATTTTACTCCAATAATAACAAAACTACACAGCGGAACAAAATACCTCTAATATTATGGTTGCATGCAATATGATTCAATAATTAGTACACGTGTATCTTGGTCTATCCATGTGAATGAATGAAATTGTGCAGGGTATTTTTTTATGTTAGATATTTCCTAACTTTGGGCAACTATAATTGATTTATTCAGCTGTGAGGTCAACTCCATAGCGGACGATGCTGTGATAAAAGGCATGCCTTGGCTGAACTCACTGATTCCTCGCCAAATCACTGCTCCATATGGATGGAGGGCAGAGCCAGCGGCTGGTGCTGAAGTGACAGCTCCCGCTGACTCGCGCGGCTGAGGCGCGAGCCACCGTTTTTTGCTCCTTCCTCAGCCCGTGAAAACTCGCCGTTTTATAAGTAAACCCGTTACGACGGGGAAATATGGCACCCAAATACGAGTGCCTAGTGGTGAAAGTAAAAACTAAATGGATTGCGTTCAAATAAAATAAATGGATTGCGTTATTTCCCATTTTTTTATTAAATATTATCCCGACCTGAGTTAACACATCGTCGTAATATTCGGATGTTTAAGAATAATGACCGTGGGACATAAAAACGAATTCATGTCAGCTGTAGGATAGATAATAGATGTCTGTATAGTGCATGTCTAAGCTGAAGTTAAATGCGTTTCAGGAAATAATATTTAGCAACCATGTGAAGCCGCAAAGCTGCTGATACGAATACTAGTAGTGTATTTTGAGGATGAAAAACTGAGGATGATTAAATTGTGTAATAGGTCTGCACTCAAAGAACATACATCTACGCTTGTCTTTTAAATCTATTTATTTCCGGCATTGGAGCTCTAAAGCTGACTTTTCGGCGATCAAGCCGCCATCAGATATAAAAACATTACAAGAAGCAATATCATACGTTGGGAAATCACGTTTTTATGACTCAAAAATGAAGATCCTATGGGAAGCAAGAAAATAGTTAATAAAAACAGCCTGACCCTAAAACAACCTTTCTGTCAAACATACCCTACGTAAAATGTATGATAACCCTTGAAATATGAATATTTCCTGCACTAATATTTTCATAATTTAACAGCAGAATATGTATCTTTATGAAAGGGAAATTAAATTAATAGTTATGTTTCTCTATACACGAATAAAAGGATGGATCATCTGCTTAATGTTAGGCGTTTTAACAGGGATGGCCTGTCAAAACTGTTTCACAACACAGGTCATTTATATTTGTGTAGTTATTTCAAGAGCGCTGGGAATCAAATAGATCACTATTAGTAAATAGAAAGAATATGATTAATTCATGCTTAATTAACAGACATTTCAGCAAATGCCTATGTGAGAAAAAAAGTCCTATAATGAGTAATTGACTATGAAGGAATATTAGCTTTTTTTCAATAGAGTTTATTTCCCCCTGTTATTTCCCCGTAAACACAGATCCAAATCAACCTGTATTTCTCTCAGGAAGGCTAATGGATTTGTCACAAAATGTCCAGTAAAATACATCACCGCATTGCAATACATCAATTGGATCAATTCTGTTTCCTGGCAGTTGCTGTTCACCGATGCCAATTTTCTCAGAGTTACTCAAGGAATTCATCACTCAGAATTGAGTTCGCTCTAAATCTGCCTCCCTGTCCAATCCAGTGTGCTTTGGAGGACAACCGACGCCTAAAAACATTTCCCAAACAATGATTGCAGAGAGAAAGAGACCTCGCATGACCTTTTTATCGCGCTCAGTTCATTCGCCCTGAACATTTCATGTCCTTACTTAGCCCCTGTCTCAGGAATCTGGAAAACTCTTTCATTTATACATTTATTTTACTTCATGAATATAGTCTCAAACTGAGAGACTACCCATTGATTTCATTTTCGCAATGCGTGGCGCTCCACTCATTCTGTGTAATGCTGTTTTATAATGCAATCTGTCAGACCTGGCCCTGCTGTCGGGAGTGATATGAAAGATGCAGCCTATTTAATTCCAATTGGGGTACGTGAACAATGACTTATCTGGTAAAGAGAGTGCTGCAGCTTGAAATGTGCACAGAGGTGGCATGGTCTTACACTGATAGCGTGTTCACAATGAGGTGCCGCAGTGCTATGCCTCTCTCTCGGATATCTCAGGCCTACATGCCTTATCCAATTTGTTCCAGCGTTACTATCACCGAGCTGCGGTTAACCCTTCCGTATCAGACACTCCAGGTTGATAGCGACTGAAAGTGCAGATCCAGGACCAGCTAGGCCAAACTGTGACCCCATTTTGCTATAAAAAAAAACTGAAACTGCCTGACCGGCACCACCATCTGCATGTAATAAACCAGGCGACATGGAATAATCTCTTTGGTGGGGATCCCATTTGAATTTACTCTCCAGCCCAAGTAACAATTGGTATGGTGCAGAGAAGTACAAATATACCACACGTTGCATGGAAAGATGCATGTCTGTGTTTTGCTGAAATGTATGGCTTTTTTCTTATTAGTCTGATTAGGCACTAATCCTGCATAGATTCCACAGTTCATACAGTGAAGGCGTCTCCTCTGTTATTCCCTGCACATTGAGGCAGGTAGTTTTGTTTTTGATCTGTGCCATTTAGGGCCACTGATGCAGGCTAAGCCAGGTCTCTCTCGCACATCTGGACTGCAGAGAGCTCGCGAATCCTTGCGTATTAGAGGGATTCCCATGGATTTCCGATTGATCTGTTTGGACTGGGAAGGGTAAACAGAGAAAGGAATCCTCCCACCTCGAGCTGAGCTTTGTTTGACTGGAGAGCCATCAGGCCTGTCCCCACCCGAGCGATCACCCAATGGAGGGTCCATAGATCCACTGGCCACTCACCTGTCACATTGCCTCATCTGGACATACAAAACGAAGAGATTTATTGCATGTAATATGATTAGGTTTGGAGGATTTAAAGGTATGTTCCTCCAAGCGATACCTGGCTTTTATTCTCTCATGAGCAATTCTTCAAGTTTCCTTAATTGGACTTCACATCTTAGAACAGTTTTTGCATTTGTTTTTATGTTTTTGTATGTGTGCAAGAATGTTGTGCTTTTGTTCTTAAAATTACATGCAGTGTTGGCTTCCATTTGATTTTTTAAGAAAACAAGCAATGAACAGATCTAAAGATATAAACAGATCAATTTATATTTGGTTGGTATGTTTGTGAATGGGAATTGCCCTGTATGTGAAATTCATGTGATTGTAAAAGCGAGTGTTAGTGAATGTTTTCCTTTGATATTTTCAATCCTTGCTTTCTGTGAACGCATTCTAGCAACAGCAAGTGGAAATGTTCTATAGGCAGTGAAGCAGAGTATTGAGTGCTGGAGAAAAATTGCTTCCTGTTTTGTTCAGCTGTGGGAGATAGCCATTACAGGACTGCTGTGAGACCTCCCATGAATGTTATCATATCTACGTTAGAGAAAAATACATTTCAGTCCTCACTCCTGTTTTGATACATACAGTACTCTCAATGTTCTCACTGTGAGTGTTTTGAGAAATACGATGGAAGGGTAACAAACATCAAAGGGTTTTCCATAATTTTTCAAAACAAATTTCTATCCCCCATTTGTACTTTATCAAGTTTGGAATGGTCAGTTGTATTTGGTGGCCTTTCTCATCACTGTAACATCCGACATAATATTGGGAGAGCACACACAAGCAGCTGCTGCTTTCCCCTCTGCAGCCCACCAGCTGAGCTGCACAGTCATTGATTCAGAGAACTAAGTTTCATGTGCGACTGGTGCAGACAGACTGCAGGTGCCCTGCCAGGCAGAAGAGTTGCTCTTGTGAGGTGGGGCACGTCCCGCCAACTGAGGCCCTCCCTCCCAGGGCGACGCTACAATCAGTTGCGCGCTGTCCTGTGGGAGCAAGTGCTTTAGCTATACTCACATTTAAATGCACATTTAGCATACAGTCTGTTTAGAACAACACAAAGATCATCGCATAACGTAATGCTAAATGAACAACAGTATAGATACAGAAATTGTCTGTAATGCAGTAAAAACAGTGCTACAGTAAACATTGTTGACACAAGTGCCATGGTGAAAGTGAATATAGTACTATATGCATATAGTCTCTGAAATGTGATGATTCTTTGACTGAATATAAACTCTTTGAATATAAAAATGTTTCATGCTTTGGATTGCAGCCTGGGTTCTCCTCATTCTGATTGAAGAAGGCTTGGCACTGGCACAGAAAACTAAAGGTTTGCTTCTTCCCATTAAATTGTCCTGTCAATTAGTTATATTGTAGATTTCATTCTTACGATGTCATTCTTAAGAACATTAATAAGATCTACTGAGCACTGTCATATAGGCCTTTTCTATTTTGACAAACTTAATAGGAACGATATGCACATGAATATATTGAATAGCTATCCAAATCTATTCAAGCTAATGTGCTACTTAGACAGACCTCCAGAAGTATGCTACTTGAAACTGATGTATGAATTTAGAGAAAGGTTTTTTGTCCTTCTGAGAGGAGTTGTTTATACCCTACTGCATAAAATAAATGACAGAACAGAAAATATAAATTGCTTCTGTATACAGCAAGTTCCATCTATTTTGATCTCCTTTGGCCAGCCAAGAGGCACTGTAAACCCCTCTAGCTAATTAATTCATTGGCTGATGTTTATGTCTTTCCTTCCCCGGTGCTTCTGTCTCCCCAGAGTTTCAGAATGTGGGTCAGACTAAAACCACCGGTCAGTGTGGCACCTGGATCCGAGAACCCGACGGAGGGCTGTTTACCTCCCCCAACTACCCCAACACCTACCCCCCCAACAAGGAATGCGTTTACATCCTGGAAGGTAGCCGTCCTCCAGCGCTCGCAGGCGAGAGGCCACCGATGATTACGCTCCTGTCCGTCATAATTACGACATGCCGTGTTCTTCAGAACAACACGGCTTTGGAGTCTGGGCTCATATCGACCTCTGCTCTGTGCGCTGCCTCCGTCTGACCCAACAGAATGTGCAAAGTAGAACCGAGATCAATGCTAGCGCTCCTTTCAAGTAATGTAATTCGGCAGACTGTTTAGCAGAAGTTCTGGGGCACTTGTGTTACGCTGAGCAAGGTGTTTCTTCTGAATGGGGTAATGAATCATAGACTCCACAAGGGCTCAATGGGGCAAATGAGCATATTTGAGAAGTTAAGCCAAGTCAGGCCAACTTAGACTAAACAGTGATGAAAATGGAGGCTCAGAAGTAAATCCCCAGTGTAAACAAGGCTACGAGGGATTTTACCATAGTGATTTGTGTGGCCATCCAGTGACCACGGTTCTTTTGTCATTTGAGCACTGTAATATTTCTGATGATGCAGTGGATGGAATTACACTACTATCTGTCTTAGCAGCAGTGGGTTCAGGGAGAATCCAGAATAGTACATCTAGAAGGGAGACTATAGATCAATTCATTTAATATCTCACTCATACTCTAACTCACATTTTGTTCTCTTTTCAAACCCTTTGCCATATGAACCAATAGATTTTTATGTTAAAAGAATGCATGAAATCATCCCCTCTTTACACCCTCATTTGGGTGCACTAGTGTTCAGTGTATGGCATAGTCATAATATACTGTATAGTGTTATTGGTCCAAAGCCTTTTATTTTGAAAATAATTGAAATAATAATTTCCTGCATGTTGTACCTGGTCATTAAGACATTCCAAAGTAGACTTACCACATTTTAGCATTTTACTGAACTTTTTGTCTGGGTGTGGTAACCCATATTCAAATGATGCATAAATACATCAAAATGTACTTTATTGCATCTGTGTTTCCACATCTGAAAACCTTTTCATGTTTGAGAGGTTTCTGGAGCTGAAGACAATGAAATTGCTTATATATGCTTTTATTGCATGTATTCACAAATAGTTTATTTGTGAATATCTGCTTATGGGGAAAAATAGGAACCAAATTGGTCTTTGTAGCATTGTCTTGCTGTAATATTGTAAAGCATCTTTGGGTCCTTGAAAAACATACTAAAAATCCAATGTATTATTATTATTATTATTATTATTATTGATATTATTATTATTATTATTGTGATTGTGATTGCGCTCATTGCACAGGTTGTAGCACAGTGTTCAGTGAAGTGTGCAGAGCGTGTCAGATCTGACCTGTCCTCCTGACCTCTGTCCCACTGGAATAGCTTTCTCCAGGGTTGAGGCCTGCGACATGCACCCAGAGCGATAAGCATCGCTCGTTTCAGGGGGACAGATTCCCTCCTCTGTGTTGCATCTCATCCACCTCTTTTATGGCCGCCATTTTCCGCGGCCGCATCGCGCTGTTCGCACCACCAGCAACTAATCTTTCATAGCAGCCATCTCCTAGCTACTGCTGTTTGACCCGCATTTAGGGGCCTAGGAGATCTGAGGTTGTCAGTAGAAACTATATGGACTGTGTGTGAATTATGTTTTGGTTTTTTTCTTGCATTCATATTCAGATTTGGGATGTGTTGACAGCTGCTGGTAGCTGATAAATCCATTTAGTGTTTCTTTTAGATATGGTGTCATTATGGTGTCACTTAGTCTCTGTAGTTGAAACCTGCTGACAGGCAGAGAGAAAAGACACTGTGTGTATGTGACAAGTTCCTTCTAACAGCTGTGAACCTCCCCCATGCTCTGCAGAGCAGGGGCAGTAATTCCCTGGTGCAGATTGTAGTGCTTTCATCTGAATGTAAACACCTCCCTTTCTTCTTTCCCCCCCCCCACCAAAGCCCTCCCCCGTCAGAGAATCGAGCTGACCTTTGACAACACCTATTATGTCGAGCCCTCCTTCGAGTGCCGCTTCGACCACATTGAGATACGGGATGGCCCGTTCGGGTTTTCGCCCCTCATCGACCGCTACTGCGGGCCCAAGAGCCCGGGTGTGGTCACGTCCACCGGGCGCTTCATGTGGATCAAGTTCACCAGCGACGAGGAGCTGGAGGGTCTGGGATTCCGTGTAAAATATGCCTTCATTGCAGGTATGGCGCCCTCTATGGACCACGCTCCTTCACTGCAGCTCTGACCCCTAGAGACATTCAGTCCAGGAGTCTTCTAACATCACCAGAGATTCATATTGATCCATTCATATGCTAAAGCACTTTGTTTGCATTAGCTAGGTAGCCAGGGGGGTCATTGTAATACCCGAGATAGCTTCACATACTGCCAGTGCCACTTAATTAAACCATTACGTGATTAGCATCTCCCAATCTTCCCGAAAGTACCATTAAAGGTGACCAGCGGGACTTATTATGGGTTCTCCTGAGCCTGGGTTGGAGACCACTCGTCTACACCTATGTGTTCAGCTGATTTCAATGGTTTAGTATTGCTCTGAGGCATTTGTCTTTTCTGATCTCCTCAGATCCAGATTTTCATCTCCATGTGGGAGGAATATTAAATCCAATTCCAGGTAAGCTCCTCAATATTTCAGTGATTTGTCCGATTGAATCTGAAGTCTTCTTTACATGACTGGAGGCTATTTCTATTTCTCTCCCTCTCTCACTCTCCTTACCTCTCTGCCCCCCCTCTCTCTTTCTTTCTCTGTCTCTCTCTTACTCTCCTTACCTCTCTGCCCTCCTCTCTCTCTCGCTCTCTCTCTTTCTTCATATATCCACCTCTCTCTCCTCAGACTGTCAGTTTGAGCTGGGAGGTGCAGACGGAATTATCCGGTCCAGTCAGGTGGAGGAGGAAGAGAAGGTCGGTTCCGGCGATGCACTGGACTGCATCTGGACGATACGCGCTCCACCCAAATCCAAGGTCAGCTTCACATCATGTCCCACTCCCCTGGGTAACTTAAATCCACCACTGGGATTGAGACTACCCAGGCTCAAGCCAGTGATGTCTAGGCGATAGGGCATTGCCTGTTGCTGTGGTGAGTGCCTTTACTGACTTTACTGACTGAGCCACTAGGGGTGCATTGGTTCTCTTCCAGCAGGTATGAGGCCAGTGATGCCAAAATAGAGAAGCAGCAGTGTAAACAGACCCGGGAGGAAATCCGTGTGATTTCAAGCGTAAACACAACGATCCAATGTATCCCGTGTTGAAGTATAGGATATGAGATATTTCAATTGAATGTAGATGCCTTACACCTTTGCCTGCGTGTTCGGACTGAAATGAGGAGCGACCCTGCTGCAGTGGGGGAACCAGGATTAATGAAAGAACAGTTAAACACTGTACAGATGTTTGCATTCTGCTAAGCAATTTGATTTGCTAAGGGCAAACCAAAGCTGGTATTGAAGCCGTCGCTTGGCGATATCCTCCTCAAGTCTGTCCAGAATCAAAATAGCATTTCTGATATCGGAGACATCTCGTTCCCGTTCAGGGGAAGTGGGTCACTGATGCTTTTGCACAGAGGCCTGTGCAGTCTGGGGATCCTCAACCGTGGCCGGAATCGTACTCGGGTTTCTCAAGAGCAGAGCCAGTGGCTGATCTGGATAAGTCAGGAGGCTGATTGATAGGGTGATGTAGGAACAGGTGAAGGGAACATTCCCTGAGGTGCTGGAGAAGTGCACCACTGACGTACAGTGCTTTGGACCCGAGGCAGGGCAGAGTTCTGTATCTGAAGCAATTTGGTGGTTTATTTTTCTTCAGATTAGATTGTAATAACTTTATTTTGCCCAATGGAACTTCAAGTGTGGCATCGGTGTAAAAAATATCAAATACAGAACAAGGCATTACACAATATAATGACACAACCAGGGCTGGATCTAGACATAGGCAAACTAGGCATGTGCCTAGTGTCTAATTTCCACAGGGGGCCAGACAGAGGGGTTAAAAATAAATAATAATAAAATATAAAATATCTTTTTTAATTTAAATATTGTAAAATATTTTCGGATAAAAAGAATAAGAAGTTCAGAGAGCTAGGTCTTTACGATGCATTCCCCAATGTGGAATTATGCCTTTGCATGTATCTGGCATTGCCGATTGAAAATTTCTCCAGAGAAAGGTCATTTTCTTTATTGAAATGCATTCAAACGTACCTGAGATCAACAGTGAAGGAAAATAAACTGAACGCGTTGTTAGCAATTGAGAACGAATTTACCACTTCCCTGGATTATGATGACATCATTGAGGATTTCAATTTATTGAAACAATATTGGGGGCCGAAGAAAATGGTTTGCCTCGTGTAGTCTATCCATTTAATCTGACCCTGCACACAACATGATATAGCTGATGAACACAGTTGATAAAAATGATATTTCAGTGAAAATGCCTCATAAAACATGCACAGCATTATGGCCTTTGTCTGATAGATGAGAGACACCGACATCCACCCTTTAGTCTGTCTCCTAAGGTTTCTTCCCATTTGTTCTTCCTATTTGTTCCACCAAGGGAGTGCTTCATTGTCACTGTTGCCCTAGGCTTGCTTTTGTGGGGGTTTAGGCCAGGGTCTGCTGTAAAGTGTATTTGGACTTAAAAAACAAAAAAGTGCTATACAAATACATTTGATTTCATTCGATCCACCTGTCACCATTACAGCAACATGTACAGGTAACATGGCCATGACATGGCCCAACACCCTAGTCACTTTATGTTGGTGTTTCCTTTATTTTGGTAGTTACCTATACCTCTTTCTGAAGGGGGCCGCACATCAGCTCTCTGAGTCGGCTTGTCTCCCTTGCAGATCTATCTCCGCTTCCTGGAGTACCAGATGGAGAACTCCAACGAGTGCAAGAAGAACTTTGTGGCGGTGTACGACGGCAGCAGTGCCATCGAGAACCTGAAGGCCAAGTTCTGCAGCACCGTGGCCAACGACGTCACACTGGAAAACGGGGTGGGCGTGGTCCGGATGTGGGCGGACGAGGGCAGCCGGCTCAGCCGCTTCAGGATGCTCTTCACCTCCTTCTTCGACCGTAAGGACCCCCTTCCAATCTGAACACTTCGCCGTCTTTATCTTTTACAACCGGGCGAAATGTAAACATTCAGCTGCGCATTCAGTTTAACAGATGGTCTCATCCAGAGCAATTTAAAGTGCATATAATATAATGTTCAGTGAATTTGAAGCAAATTACTAAAACATATAATCTGATAACTGGGATCTCAGGCCATAATTTCATACTATTTGCAAGAAAACTTTCTAAACACAGATTCAATATCAGTGCTCTAGGAAAGCAAAACAGTCATTTTTACTGTATACCTTCAAATATATTGAAAATGAATTAAACCAAATTAAATGGGATAAACCTCTGTCCTCAAATGACCTATATAAGGCTTGTAATATGCTCACAATAACTTATAAATAATATAATAAATCTAAATATACACACAATCTTCCTTGGCTAAAAGACACCTTATGGCAGTAATGAAAAAAAGACACTTGGCACTGAAAAATGCATTAAAAGCAGGATTAGATGCTGACCGAATCATATTCAAAGGAAATGAGGTCACTTCAGAACTTAGGAAAGCAAAGGCCAACTCCTTTATTAACATTATAAACAAGGCAAAGGGCAATTCTATATGATGTGGAAAAGCATAGACAATCTAACTGGCAAAGGGACATGTTACTTGCTGGGGAGACACAGCTAAAGGTATAGCTAAGACTTCAGGATAGCTATTCAATTCAAACCAGTGATTTCAATTAAACTTTTAATCATTTCTTTTTGGATTCTGTTCAAGAGTTCAAGTAAAAATGTCACACGAGAGAATTGAACATTACACCATGTAATGATTCTCTTCAGGTTTTTAATTTGTCACCAACTGCAGTGGATGAGGTGTATAATATATTCAGCTCTTTGAAAAATTCTAAAGCGAAGAATGTGTTTGTCTTTGATATCGCATTTTCAAAGACACAAAGACATCCTTACATCACCTATAACACATGTAATTAATTTACCAATAAAAAGGACACATTTCTGAATGCATGGAAGTTGGCAATCGTTACCCCTATACTCAAGTCTGGAGGTCAGTCTCTAGTCTAACTAGTCTAACTATAGACCAATTAGCATATTGCCAGTCATTTCAAAGGTTACAGAAAAGGTATTTGTTGAGCAATTAACTTAACCCATTTAAATATTAGCCTTGTTCCTTTGCACTCCCGTGAAATTTGGCTTTAGAGCAAACCACTCCAATGGGACATGAAAATTGTTATCTTTTGGAGAAGATTAAATCTAAACTTGACTTGACCATTTTCTTCGATCTGAGAAAAGCTTTTGACAATCACAATGCCCTTCTTCAAAAATGATCTCAATTTAACTTTTCCTGCAATGCCTTGAAGTGCACAAGGTCGTACTTAGTGGAAAGGGTGCAGTGTCAGGATCAATAAGAATCTCTCATTTTTTTAAAATCATAATAAAGTGGTACAATTATACAATAACACTGAAAATAAAAAATGTACCCAACCAAAATCAATAACAAGTCTCAAACATAAAACCTTTTTGGTGGGTCCAATTGTCATGATACAGGAAATAGAAGCCAGGTGGCTGGGTGGGTCACAGCCTTGATTGATTTCCTGCCTACAGGCGCTTACCTTTATGCATATGCTGCATAGCCAAGAAAACTAGGCCACTTTAGCTTGGAGAGGGTCACAAGTTAAATTCCCCCCTCACAATGTGCTGTGCCTCTTTAGGAACTGGGTTGGATACATCAGGGACTGTTGGACTCAATAAATCAAGCGATAATATTATTTTTTCTTTCAAATAATCTTATGTTAATATGTGTCCTTGGTGCAAGTTAAGACAAGAGTGTTCTCACTTTTAATAGAATGTTTGCAGCCCGTTACTTACAAATGACAACCCTTCTTTCTTCAGTCTGGTTCCTGTCATATTATATTTTGTGATGCTGTTTCCTTTTCCTGCCAATTTGGAATGCCCAATACTCTTAAGCCGCGCTTGCTGCAACCCCCGCTGTCAATTCAGAAGAGTGTAGACAAGCTGTCCTAGACATTTCTTTTCACACCGGAGCTAAGCTTGCACAGATATGAGTCAGAGGAACACATTTCATGCACAGCTTTATATAGGCAAACCGTCGGCACCCGATTGACCAGCGGGGGTCAGTGGTGCGCGATGAGACATGGACAACCCAACCGACACAGACAGTTATCCCTTCCTCCCTGAGCGATGCTAGTGCCAATCACTGCGGGGCTGCTGGCCACAGTCGGCACTGGTGCAGTTTGGATTCAATACCAGACCGTGGGGCTCATCCGCACACTAGAACAGTACCTTAACAGGATGCAGACCGTGGGGCTCATCCACACACTAGAACAGTACCTTAACAGGATGCAGACCATGGGGCTCATCCACACACTAGAACAGTGCCTTAATAGGATGCAGACTGTGGGGCTAGAACAGTGCCTTAACAGGATACAGATGGTGGGGCTCACCCATACACTAGAACAGTGCCTTAACAGGATGCAGATGGTGGGGCTCACCCACACACTAGAACAGTGCCTTAACAGGATGCAGATGGTGGGGCTCACCCACACACTAGAACAGTACTTTAACACGATGCAGATGGTGGTGCTCATCCACACACTAGAACACACTAGAACAGTGCCTTAACAGGATGCAGACCATAGAGCTCATCCACACAGTAGATGGTAACCTTGACTGGTAGTTTGTCACTAAAGCTAAAGATAGACATTCAACATTTTGTTAAGAAAAACTAGATGATGTTCCCTTCTCTGCATTAATTTAGTTTAGATAGTACAAATATGTTATGATTTGTAGAAGTATGAAAGATGCTAGTGGGTTAATATAAAGTTTGAAGAACATGCCGCAGTGGAAGAAGCCGTACCTTCTGTGCACTGACATTTTTAATGAAAAGCCTGAATAATCAGAAAAGGTAACTGCTCTATTTACCCAGACTGGGTGAATTAGAATATTATGTCTTTAAGGAAAAAACCCCAGAGAACTTTAGGCATGATGGGCATTTGAATTTAAATTGATACATTAATAAACTCCAGAGTTCTAAAAAGCTGTTTGATTGTGGAATTCAAGATACCAGTCTCCCCCCTAGTGGTGGATATTTGAAACTACAGTAGTTTGCACAGACAGTATATTATGGCAGATTACATTTACATTTTACATTTTATGCATTTAGCAGACGCTCTTATCCAGAGCGACTTACACAGTTTACATTTCTCTACATACAATACATTTATACAGCTAGATATTTTACTGAAGCAATTCAAGTACCTTTAGCTCAAGGGTACAACAGCAGTGCCCCACCTGGGAATTGAACCTGCAACCTTTGAGTTACAAGCCCAGCTCCCTAACCATTACACTACACTGCCAGCCTATGTACAGTACAGTACTGTCCCTCAGAACCGCGTGAGCCCAGCAAATACTGAACACTCCAAAGGGCTCCAGGAAACATCCTATGACAAGCAGAGAGGTGCATTCTGGGAGCGTGCCTGGTTGAGGCATACCTCAATGTGGCCGGGATCAGTCTCCCTTGGCTCACTTTATGATATTACACTCAACATGGCCTGAGTAGAAGTAGGCATGTTCATCATGATGTTGTGAAATGAGGCCTTTCCAGATGTCTCTCATAACCACACATTACAGCAAAAAGAAAGGGCCTGATCTTTTTATTACTTCCCTTGCAGAACCACTACAGAATGCATGGGAAATGTTTAGAAATTGCATTCTGTTTTCATTCCAGAGCCATATAGCAATGAGGGACATGCCATCCAATCATTGTGCCTACGTTCTCATAGGCGGAAGAGGCGATTTATGTAGATACTCTGCACACGTGCTGTATCTGTGGCAGCAGATAGAGAATTGAGCCAGAGATGCATTACTGTGCAGGAGCCATGAGCCTATCCATGTGGTTGTGGAGAACTTCATTCACTAAAGTTTGGACATAGCTAATTTGGACATTACACCCCAAAATAAGCAGTCGCTAGTGAGATAATTTCTGCCGTCTTAACAATAAATGAGTAGAGTAGTGTAGAGTAAGGGCGGCAGTGTAGTGTAATGGTTAGGGAACTGGACTTGTAACTCAGTTGCTGGTTTCCCTGGTGATTTCCCAGGTTGTTGGATTCCCAGGTGGAACACTGCCGTTGTACCCTTGGGCAAGGTACTTAACCTGGATTGCTTCAGTAAAATATCCAGCTGTATAAATGTAGTATATCTAAAGAAAGGTAAACTGTGTAAGTCGCTCTGGATAAAAGCGTCTGCTAAATGCCTAAAATGGCAAATGTGAATGTAGAGTGGAAGACAAAATAGCTGTCAAAAGCATATGCAAAATGATGAGACTAGCCATTTTTCAATCATTCTATCTTCTTCAGTATACATTTTTGGTTCATTTCAAGCTATCTCTTACATGGACAACCATAAATAGTGTCGATAATTACATTTGCAAGGGCTACAGCTGGCAGGTGGGGATCAAGGGAGGTAGGGACACTACCAGAATGAATCCAGGGTCAGGAATACCTGCGGAATCCATGGAAACGTGTCCCGTGTCCCCGACTCTGCACCGTCCATCACTCCATGCGTAGGGTGGACATTAGCTCACGCCCCCTGTGACACACGAGCCGAGAGCATGTGTTTCATTGCCGTGCTCCCCTACACAAACACCGTTTGCAAGCCTTCTCCAGGGAGGCCCCATGAAACAGCAGGCCCGCACGCCGGCAGGCACCGAGGACCAGACTGAAGGCCGGGGATCTGTAATCCGTTCGGCGGGAGCGGCGAGCCGAGGGAGTCCCTCTTACTTAGCGCGAGACGGCCGGCGCATTACAGCCCTTCATTCTGCTGTCAGGCTCGCTTAGCGCCCCGGTGGGGGAGGCGTCATCGGGACGGCCCCGCGCACGATTTCCGTGAGACGATCAGGATTGACGAGGTGGCTCAGGGCTGCGGATGACATTGGGGGTGGGGTGGGGGGGCTCTCTCGGGGCCAGGAAACCAGCTGCCGGAGCTCATCTCGTGGCCAGAGCAGTCACGTTCAATTAATGAGCCACTCTTCCCGTCCAAACCTGTATTCCGTTAACAAATGTAGTCACGACTCTCAGGGTATCTAACCACTAACTGTCCGTGATGAGCATCCCAATTTAAATACTGAACATCACAATGTTCAGCAACATTCTATTCCAATGGCTGTTGCTGCAGGATGCAGGATGCAGAGTATATACATACAGTATACTGTATATACAGTATATATATGTGTATGTGTGTGTGTGTGTGTGTGTGTGTACTGTAAATATGTTATATTGTGTCTATGTATTTCATTGCTTTGTGATTCTTAAATACTTTTAAATGGCGAGTGCAGTTGCTTATGTCTGATCTTATGTTTTGCAGCTCCTTGTACTGGCAGTACCTTTTTCTGTCACAGCCACATGTGCATCAACGAAAGTCTGGTTTGCAATGGGGTTCAGAACTGTGTCTATCCCTGGGATGAGAATAACTGCAAGGGTGAGTAACCTTTGACCCCTCTGGCTGTCGCTCCGTCAGGCGAGCAGACTTCAGTCCATGATACACTCTCATTTTTCTTTCTTTTTTGGGGATATTTTGCCCCCTTTTAACTACCCAATTTGGAATCATTAATTTGAGATGGAGCTGTGCTCTCTTCCGATGCACCCGCCCACATGTTATACTATCTCATAAGGGTCACCTTAAATGTTATCCATGGAGTTGTCAGGGTGTTTGTAATCTTAGATAATGCCTAGTTTCATTGGTTTATTAACAGCTGATTTACTCTTAATCAGTGATAAGAATAAACCATCAAGGGGGCCTCCCGGGTGGTCCACAACGTGGTTACAATGCTCTACGCTGGCCACTACTACCGGGGTTCGATTCCACCGGCCGCACCAGAGTCGGCTCTGGCCGGGAGTGCCAGGGGTCGGCGATTGGCTGTCCGCCTCAGGGAGGGGGGAGGGAAGAGTGGCTCTGCAGTACTGGAGTTGCGGCCGACGGCCTGGCGAGTGCCATCTCGGAGGAGACGATACTTCACCTTTGTCACTTCCGGTCACTGCTGGTCACGGGGCTACGGCAACAAACTCAGTGCGAGGGGGGGATTGACACGAATAAAATAGAGGGTGTAATTGGCTACTAAATTGTGAGAAAATGGGATAAATTCAGAAACAATTTCTTTAAAAAAATAAAAAGAAAGAATAAACCATCAACATAACACATCACTCATCTCTCCTCTGGATAACAGCGTCTGATAATGTCTGAGGTCACAACGTTACTATGTGTCATTGGTACTAACAAATGAATAGCACTGGGGAGCAAACACAGTGTGCGGACTCATCCTTCTCATTCACTCATGTCTGCTCCGCCATGCTTGGGTGGTTGTTGTAACATTTCGCCTTAGCGTTCTTAACAGAACGTTTTGGGGCCTTTTTTTGCCCCGCAGAGAAAAATCCAAAGGCCTTTTCCACCAGATCACCAAAACCCACGGCACGGTCATCGGCGTGTCCGCCGGCGTGGTCCTGGTGCTCCTGGTCATCTCCATCCTGGTCCAGATGAAGCAGCCGCGCAAGAAGGTGATCGCCCGCAAGCCCGTCTTCAACAAGGCCGGCTTCCAGGAGGTCTTCGACCCGCCGCACTATGAGCTCTTCTCCCTGCGCGACAAGGAGGCCTCCTCCGACATGGCCGACCTGTCGGAGGAGCTGGAGAGCTACCACAAGCTCCGGCGCTCCTCCACCACCTCGCGCTGCGTCCACGAGCACCACTGCGGCTTGCAGGGCTCCTCCGGCGTCAAGCAGAGCCGCACCACGCTGGGCTCCATGGAGCTGCCCTACCGCAACGACTTCTCCCAGCCGCCGCCCATGAAGACCTTCAACAGCACGTACAAGAAGAGCTGCTACGGCTACAAGCAGGCACACGACTCGGAGCAGGTGATCGAGGATCGTGTGATGGAGGAGGTCCCGTGCGAGATCTACGTGCGCGGGGGCGCCCGGAGCAATGGCAGCAACGGCAGTGACGCTGTCCAACAGCGCTCCATGTCCATGGACTTTTGAGGAGGAGGAGGAGGAGGAAGAGGAGGGTGGGGGCCTCAGCGTCCCCCTTCTCCTTTGTTTTTTTGCTCGTTTCCTGTTCACCAAGTCAGGCAGCAAGGATTTTCCGTCGGCCAGAAAAATTGCGACGACCACATCGTGAAACCTGCGCGTCTCCTTCTCTGTTCTTTTCGACCGCAGTCTGCTCGCGTGCGAAGCAGTCAAGGTCCTCATAATTAATTTCTGTTCATTCGGTTTTCATTCTGTACAAAAAAATGAAATGTCACATTGCTTCTCGGCTTTCACTTCAGGACTTGTAAATGGGATAATTCGACGAACTGAATAAGCCTCCATGGTAATGATGTTAATAAGGATTCTGGGGCTGTTATTGAATGAGAGAGGAGATTCCCCTGTGGGGTGCTGAAACTGGGGGAGCCCACACACGTGCACGCCTGCCGCATGTCACGGACAGATGTCCCCTCTGCTCCTGACTGACACGGACAGATATCCTCTTTCTTCTCTTTTGTTTTCATTTTGATTAAAAAAAAAATCTGCTCACTTACCTGTCTGTGCTCATTATTTCATTATAAGAGTTACCATAGTGACCCAAGCTTCAGCACACAAGCCTCAATTCCCTGTCCGCGTATCCAGTTCTCCAAACCCACAATTACATTAATCTGGCTTTAGTATGCATGGGAATTGTAAATGAGGCTGCGGCACATATGAAAAATTCATATATGTAAATATCGCTGTATAAGAATAGAGGATTGGTAGGAATATATGTATGTCAAAATATGTGTCACTTATGGGAAATATATCATGTCTATATATGTAATTTTATGCATAGATTGTGGAAAGTGTACTCTAACAATATTGCTGCAACGCATTCATAAAATTACATATATGGAGGGGAAAATAAATTGTACATTTTGACATGTAATTAATAAATTGAATCCTACTTTAGTCTACTGTACCTTTGTAGGGTGGTGCCAAACAATTCATGGGAGACTAATGCAAAGCTTTGCTCTTATGAAGCTATGGCCTTTCAATCAATATATTGGCGCATCTCAATGCGGTTCATGAATTAGTTACTTGTGGAAGGTCTGTTTGAACGTTTGAATATAAAGTTCTCTTTCCTTTTAATTACGGTTGGTAATCCTGAGATCCAACCCTTTCCAAATGAAATGGCATTGTACTGAACCCACCCTCAATGATAAATGGGGCTCCTATACATTCCCCACTCTAATTTGAGTATATTGGGATTAGCCTCTGCACGGCTTTAATTCCAACCCTTTTAATTCACTGAAACACCATTGGCGGAAAGCTGTTATATAAAACGCAGAGGCAGACTCGTTCACTCGTTCCCAGCCTGCTTTTCTGTCTCTTTCTGCAAATTGTCATGTTGCATTAGACATCATGAGGGTGCTTCTAGGTTGGAGTGTCTCAAGTCAGAGAGGACAGGCACAGAGAGAGCCACAGTCCTCGTGAGACCCCTGGAGCACAATCTGGTCAGACACTGGATAGAATTTCAGAAATCCTTAAACATGTCTTAAAATACGGAGAAAGGAAACACTCTAGGGACTTTATTTGGGGGGGAGGGGGGTGTTCAATTTAGCTTTAAGTTTAGTACAATAATGCACATTCTGTGCTAAATTCCATAAGGTAAGCCTCACTTCCTAAGGTCCAATTTCTGCTCAAGTGCCCTGCAGACTTTGTTGAGTACAAAATGTACACTCTTTTCTTTAATTAGCAAGGCAGTAATGCAACACCAGAAGAAGAAATCCTGAACAGTGAAAGTCATATTTCATTCAGAAGCCTATTTGTATTCAACAAAGGGATTCAAAAGCAGGAAAGATACCATCCGAAAGTTGAAGGGCTTCTTAAAACAGTTGACTTGTCGATGCTTAAGTGCACTGTATTGTATGCATATCATTTTAACCAGAAATAACATATACAATTTTAACATTTACCTCCCAACAAACGACAACAGTGTAGTTGTTGAGAGAACAATGATAACTTAGACGGTAAAATCAAGGACAAATTATTTCCCGACTTGTTATGATGGGAGGAAACTGATCACGCTGCTTCCCCTGCGCAAAAAGTCTATTGAAATGTAAATGCATGGCTTCAGACTTTCAACTGGCACATGTCAACGTACATCGGCGTGCGTCCACACATCAGTCCTGTCAAATTTCATTCTGATGACATCCCTCAAGGGTATGGACAAAGAAAAAAAAGTAAAAAAGTCAAAGCACAGCAGGTTTTGACAGACGAAAGTGACGGCTCTGTTTGAGCATCGTAACGGTCAGTCTTGTGGTCCCAAAGAAACACAACTTCCACAGACTTTCCTATCGGAGGAAATTTCATATCACCAGTTTGGACTGTACCTGGGAAACAGCCTCACAATTAGAGGCCCACTCCTCTCCTTGCTTCAGCGCTGTTATTCTTGCCCACCAGTACACCTCTGTTGGAATTATGTATGTATTTTACATTTAAATAACAAAACTGTAACCAGTTGATTTGGTAATGAATCCTGGCCATACTTGCATGTATTCCACGGAACTGTTAAAAGAGTGAATGATTTGGGGGCTACTGGATGGCCCATCCTGTTATTAGGTTGCGGTGTATGGACGTCTCCCCAAGGTCTGGTATTAAATCCTGACTGCACCAGTGCTGGCGGGGTGGGTTGGTTCCTTGTCTTATCACGCAAGTGCATACCACGCAGCTCAAAACAGCAGAGTCGGTGAGGACTGCGATGTCCAGGCTGTAGGGCTCAGGCTTCACTCAGAGCGAGCACCTTTAACAACTGAATCACTTGGCTGGGCATTAAGACTTCACCTTTTCAGATTTCTTTGTAAAAATTAGCTCGTAAATGAATGAAATGCCTTTTCAATTTGGCAGAGGTCTTTGGAAAATGTGCAGACAACTGATTTGAACACACCTGATCAGCTGGTATGGTGTAAACAATACATTCATTCCCCTCCCAAGCACACTAAAGATTGATCACTGTGATCCTTTCATCTGACATCTATTTTAGAATGAGCTGAAGCAACACAGAATCTAAATTGATTCTTCTTCCTGATTTTTGCTGAAAAAAATGTCTTTGCATGTTCCCACAAAATCACACAGCATGAAAATACTTTGCTGATCTATCTCTGGTCTTTGTGATGTCAAAATGGATGCTTGCTTTTTCAGGAAATAGATTTCCTGAAGGCTGTTTCATGCCTCGTTGAGCATAATTGCATAAAAGGCTTGCATCATATGACAATGGCAGTTTCAGAGTCTTGAATAGAGGACTGAAGTCTTGAGAAGGAGTGTTAGGCAAATGAGTACAAAACTGCACAGATTCTGCAGTACATTCTGTCTAAAAGAAACACATGAATGAGAGAAAAAGGATATCAGGGCCTGTGAATGGTGAACACAGCAAAGTATTGCGTAATGCTAAAGTCTATGGTGGGAACAGTACAACATTGTTATTTTCCACACAAGAAATGCAAAACTCAAGGTAGCATGGTGAGACATCTCTTAAAAACAAGATGGAAGCATAACAAAAGTGTAACCATGAACCGGTCAATCAGTCAGGCTGTCTCAACATTGCCTGACTGGGCTAAGAGGAGTTGTATAATTAACACCAATTTTTTAACAACAATTTAAATGCACCCAATTGCAATGGTAGGCCTGCCAGTCCATTGCTGCAGCTTCCTCCATCGATTCAGGCAGAGCGGACATTAGCATGTGTTCTCTAAAACGCATGCATTCAGTCGACTGCCGACTTTTCCACTCTGCAGTATGCCATCTGCAGCTGCCGCAGCTACTGTGCCCGTGAACTGCGCAGCTGTGCAGGACATGCTATTGACCAATAAGATGGGGCTAACTAAAACCCTCCCTGATTTCGGATTCTTCATTTTTAGAAACTTAAACTTATGAAAACTACAATGCTCATGCAATGCTCACCCGAATTGGCTGAGATTACAATAAGCCAATAAGATAAACAGACATAACTCCTGGGTGGTTAAACTTGCGTGTTAAAAAGGTAGCACATGGATTTGTGACTCTGAGAAAGCTAGCATGTTTGTTCTCCTTTTAATTGTTGCCACTGCCTCTTTATTAATGACAGGTGAAGTAAATAGACCTGGTCTAACCCTGGTCCTGGGCACACACTGACTGCTGCTTTTTGTTCCAGATGCTTGAATTAATTGCATTTGAATGAGCTACTGACTGCATACTAATCTGGGTCTGACATTACTTTTCAGCTGAGTCCTTGAAGATAATTGTTTTGTCCGTGATATGCTTGTGGCAACCTCGAGATACAACCAAAAGTGTTTATTCAAACTATTTTTGTTCATATTTGGCAGTTAGTCAGGGAAGCTGTATCACTTGATCTTAATTGGATGTTCATAACCAAAAAGGTTGCATTTAATAACAAAATGAGCTTAATCAATGATGTGTGAATAATCAATATCATTATCAGAATTATTACTTTTAATGATACAATAAAACCATAAATAAGTTCACATATAAAGGGATGTCAAATTAACATCTCAATGAAACCCAGTTAATTAGGAGCTCAGTTTAAACAAAAACCAGCAAACACAGTGGCCTCTAACCCTTGTAACTGGTAAAAGAAGGCTGTTTGCCAGGACATACGTAAGCATGTCATGACAGGAGTTAAGGCTTTCAAACATCAGTTCCAGCAATCATTGCTCATAGATCATACAAGCTTTCTTTTTCTGTCACGGCAAAAAGGATTTAAAAAGGATTAAACCAGTTCAAAACAGGTACTATTTGACATGATAAAAGCTAGGAACAATTCCCAGTGCAAAAACCTGGTTAGTTATATTAGGGGTTCTAGTTTCCCAAGGCTTTTTGAAAGAGGGATATGGCTGTTCCATTCCCCTCAGCGGGAAAGAAAATGTGCCAAAATATGTTATCTGTACATTAAAACTTACAGATGTGGCAGGTTTGTGGCAAATTATAACCAATAAGGCCAATTATTGGGCATATAGTGACATTTCACTGACGCCATTTATTGTGAATGGACAGATATATTCATCTGAACATTACTGATGTAACATAGAATGTTAATACTACTCATTTCATAATGGATAATACAAATAAAAATGAAAAATATAGCATAACATAATATTTCATAATAACAATACACACATAAATAAGCCATGTCTTACTGCTGTTGCCTGACATGAAGAACTTGATCATTTCTGTATGTATATGTTTGGGATGAAATGTATATTTTACATTTGTTTTATGGTATTACTGGCAGTGGCAGAGAAAAAGGGTACACATATCGTAGTCCCCCTTGCTTCATATTCCAGATGTTTAAAGTCATTACTACGGACAAGGACAGGACACAATGCATGATGCAACTTTGGGGACAACGTGGAAACACACACATTTTTTATATAATTTTTTAATTCCCATTTACTTTCTCATTTCTCCAACAATTTGGCATGTTGAATCGTAGTTGTGGGCCTGCCCCTTCATTGCAATGTGCAGGAAAGGCACACAGCCACACACTGGCATTAGGGACCTGTGGAGCGAGTGCTACCAGATGCCTCTTTTCACTCGCAGCCGCCCGATCGCCCAAGGTGCCAAGCGATGTGCTGGAAATGATCAGAACAATTCGCTCAATAGTGTAAAACATTTTTTCAATTTTCAAGTAAACACAGTCCACCCCTAAATGCAGGGAGGGCCATTGCTTGTTGCTAACTTGTCATTTACTTTCATAAACAATCGTGACCTATTAAAAAATAAAACCTTGAACTGTATTTACTTTCATGCCTACTGTGCACTGACTAAGTGACTCACCCACTGCTTTGTGTTGCCTAGCCTTTGTGCATAAATGCTCTGTTCATCACAGCGGTCTCTAGACCTGTTGTCAGGCCTAACACACAGCGGCTAAAAAATACTGTATAATTGACTTACAGCCAGGCGAAGCAACAACAAAAAAGACCAAACCGGTGAAAATGTAACTGAACACTAATAGCTCTCTTCGCAGGCAATCGGTGATAACACCAATAGATACATCATAGGATAGATAGGATTTTCTCACTATTTACCTGTACACCCCAGCAGTCTGCTCTAGAAAATAAAGAGAGAAACATGACATCGTCTTCTCTTTGAGACTTATGGGTTGGTTGCACAGTGTTGGGTAAATCAAAACTTTTATCTTATCATGCAAAATACAATAAGACTCTTCTGTGTTCCATGCTTCTACAACAGGGTCAAAACCTCTAGTCTAAGGTCAGCTTGCTTTGAGATCACAGCTCCTCTTGCATGTGTTACAGTTTGGTCAGCTAATACTCCATACAAATGTCAAATAATGGCCTTCTTACATGTAACCATATATGTATAATGGATACATGTTTAGGTATCTGTTTAATGGCTATTGTGATCACCTGGATATAGTTAGAAAGTTGGATGGTGGCATGCTGTCAGTGCTGCGAATGAATATGATGATTGGTCATGACTGAATCGAGGTTTTGGGCTCAGGTATGGAGTAGATTGTCAGTAATGGGACAAGGGAGACAAAGCATAGGCCTGACGTAGCTATGCGCAATTTAAATAAATGTTTATTTGAAACGTTTCGCACGGTGTGCCGGTGTCCATTTGATCAATTGTCATTATATCAGATGAGTAAAAGTTTGTTCTATACTGATAAAGGAAGGATTTCCATGCAAATATTTGTTGAATACCTTCTTGACAGCCACTCCTAATGGAGTTCTTACTTTAGGATTTCATCATAATCATCATCTTGAACACTGTCAGAGATTCTTTCCCACACCTCCTCATCTTCGTTAGGCACATAGCAGATGTGCTCCTCCAGAAAGACGTTATGAAACACTACGCTATGAAACTACGTGGCTGCAATGCACAAACACTGCTCAGAGGTGAATGGAGACCCTGGACTGATGCAGCAACTGAAATCTCATTTTGATTATGCCTGAACAGCTTTGCCACCAAGCTTTGCCCTTTTTTATTGGCAGCTACGAATGTTTTTCCTTCCAGAGTGGTAGTGCTTCAAAGAGGAATATTAAGCCATGGAATTGTGCATCGGGACATTGAAAACAACAAACAAAATCACAGCACAACAATGATCACAGCTACCAGGATTGTTTAGGCTGCTTATCATTATTATTATTCACATTGTAAAGTTAAGTCCACTGATCAAAGTGCCCCAGAAATGACATGACATTAACCATGGTGCACTTCTGAGCCCTTTAATCTTACACTGATTCACTGATTCGAGATTCACTGCACCTTCAATTTTTCTTTCATTTCCCCAATACAAATGTGTTTATTGTCATGATTGTGCACCAAAACTATGAAATGATTTGACTGAAGAAATAACAGGCAATTGCTTGAATATTTTGCCAATGTATTGTGTATATTTTTAATGTATATTATAACTATATTTTAGGGCACTAGACAAACATTACTGCGACAATGCTTTCATCAAAAGATCAGATTTCGCTGCTGTGAGTGCTGCCATGGCATTTCACTACCGCACCTGAAGCTGACATCAGAAATTAGCTGAGTGCTTATCAAGTGGTAGCCCTTCCGGCAAACAAACATATTCCAGTATTTGTTGTTTTAAGGAGGCTGAATTGCTTTAGGGGAGCAATCTGTATCAAGGGAACTTGGAAAACGCAACAGTTGGTAAAAATGATTCAGTATGTGTCAAAAAGCTGACAGTTCAGAAAGGCATCGTTCACTACTGTACTATTGGCTAAAATGATTAGCCAGCAAGGAGTCAAAATGTATTACATTTTTGGTTTCTCTGAACATTTTATTACGCCTGTGATTATTTCTAGGTTCAGCTCGAAAACTAGCTAGTGCAGCCTGTCAAATGGAGCAAGTGTGGTGCGAGGAAGTCAGTGAGTTTTTGTTAGTGAGGCAGAGCAAAGAGAAAACTCTTCATCTTTCCCTCAGATGTCTCCTTAAATATTTAGAGGGTGGAAATTTTGTGTTGAGTTATGAAACCAAAGAACACTTTGTGCCCAGCTTAAGTGCAACACTGATACATGCAAACATGAAGTAAAAAGGCACATTAAATCAGAAATATATTGCGCGCGCATCCATTAAATTCAGAAACAAGCAGGAATGGCCTACAGCCTGACACAAATTATAAAAGCAGTCATACCTACCATCATGAATAATAAAAACTGCAGGTCACTGCAAAAAAAAAGAAGGAAAAAAAAGGCTGTCAATACCTGCAGGGTCACAGGACAGCGTCATGAGGACAGCTTTAGAGTTCTCATCTGCCCATCCAAGAATTTATATACTCAAATCAATTGATCTCTAACCAAAACAAATTATATTTGGTTAACCTCTCATCAGTTATCTATCTATCTGAAGATTCTATGAAAGATGGAATGACAACTGCTGCTTTGAAAGTTCTCACATCTGTGCCTGAATTTTATGAAAAACGTGAGTACAATTGTCAATTTGAGAATACCATTTTGTAGCAATCTTTGTATAATCACACCTCAAAACCTCATCCGCCTCCCATTCCCACTCCCCAATTGAAAACACTGATGAAACCTGCATTGAAGTTCGCAGTTGTGGCACCAAATGCATTTTAGACCCACATTTCTATGAGAAACTTGATTTTCACTTGCATTAACCTTTTGGTTAGTGTTGAAATGTAGGTCCCCAGACTCCTATGAAAGGTAAAAAACAAAGAGATCATTTGTATTCCATCTAGCACTCCTTGGCTGCAAATCCTACATAGCACTTGCATGCAGCATCTCCTGTTAACATTATCTGATACCATTTATTTTTTGGTGAAATAAAGTGCATAAATCATTCTCTTATCACTTAATTGTATAGTGCATCTGGAGGCACACTGATAAAAATGTGCCTCCTCTTTGACCTTCACACAGGCAGTCAGATCTTGACTGAATCTCAATGCTTGTGACTGAACTGAACAACCAAGAAATCCCTACGTCAAATGTAAGCAATGTTAAGTAATTACCCCCCAGAAAGGCTTTACTTTTAAGATAAATATATTCATGTTTAAATTCACAAAGGAAAGATATGGCTTTGAGGTCTTGCAAGTTTTAAATAGATTACATTATAACGGCTATAAATGAATGAAATATGTCGACTCCGTTTTCCCTTTTGTTCAAAAATGTAAAAGTGTCTGAAGAAGAAGAGGTATGAAGGTCCCCTGTCCAAATGTCTGCCTTTGAGCCCTTGCGCACTTCAATGCGCGCTCTCGAGCAGGGCCTAGGGTTGTCCCATTCTCTAGTTTTCAAGTGTTGGAGGGCTTGGCACCGCTCTTGATGAGTCCTTATATGAAGTCCGCAATTTCGCAGACTGGTGCAGGGAATTGCCCAGTCTACATAATTCTTTACAGCACTGTGACGTTTAAGACAACAACCAATATAATCTGAATTTTTATTTCTCATGCCAATGCAATTTCATTAAACTGTATCATTAAACACATATCATTTTCATTAAAACTTTCTGTGGTCAATTTAACTTATAACTCATCACTTTTCCCGGCAGGCACTGAACTGAATGAATAAAACTACGGGCAGAGGATGAGTCCAAAAGAGCGTCATTTAAAAGAGATGTGCACTCATGCCCTAATTAGCGCACTAATGATCAATTACACATAAACACATAATCGAAAGTGCGCAAGCACTTAAGGCCTATGCATGCTTGCGCGACTGCGACGCAACATCCTGTGTTGCAGAGGTTGCATTGATGTTGCAGAGGGTGTTGCAGAGGATGTTGCGTACCTAGCACAAAAATCTAACACAGCATTGATTGGTTGGTTAGCGAATGGAGGCGGAGCTGTCATAGTCATAGTTAGTCGAGCTAGTACATCATTTTTTTACATTTGACATTTTAAGCATTTAGCAGACGCTTTTATCCAGAGCAACATCCAAATTAGGGGAGAAAGATAAAAGCAGCGATTTTTTTAATTCTGTGAAAAGACCATCCTTCCTTTCCCTTAATACATTAACATTATTTTCAAGAGTCGTCTGCTGGTTCCTTTGTTCCACGTGAATTTACTCTATTATTTTAATGCTATAAAGGCGAGTTGCTCGCACACAAGCTGCTTTCATGACAGGCGTACTTCCTTTTACAAAGGTTGTAAAGTCTATTCTACTGACAGTACATTCAACTTTGAGATTCTGCAAACAACAAATTATCGACTGTGGTCTTCACACCATTCTAAATTATATATTTAAGGTTGCAAATGTCCAGATGTTTTGTGTTGTGCTTTAGATTACATATAAATGTAACATGTCACTACAACACCTTGCGCAGAATATTCAACTAACAAAACAAAGAAAGAGCAGGGTGCATATACATTTTTTTAAGCATATAGCAGACGCTCTTATCCAGAACGATTTACTAGATGTGCATTAATACATGGTAAGAACAATCATAGTTCGCACAAGAGAACAGTGAAGTAATACAGCGATAGACATTGTTGTTGGCAGCTGCATACCATACCTGTATATATCTGTCAATGTTAGCTAAGCAAAACTATCAATATCTAGCTAGCTAGCTAGCTAGCAAGCTGGTATCATGGCCAAATAAAGCTCGCTAACAGTAGCTAACGATATAGATAGCTAGTATAATTTGTTCAACATGGTATAAAATGAACCAGCTTCAGGAAGTGTAAGGACACCATGTTGTGTAGGTTGTGCAGAAGTATGTATTGCCAAGTGCTCTGCAACATGTTGCAGAGGAATGTGGCGTCGCAGTCGCGTTGCTTACGCAGAAGCATGTAGAGGCCTTTAGGCGTTGGGTGTCGAGGGCAGACATTGGGACAGGGGGAAAATCATCTCCCAGTTTTTGCAAAATGTTATTATTGATGTTGGCTGCCATCTGGTGGTCGGCACAGCTAGACCACTCGTTTCTAAAAAAACACAAAAAAACCTCCCTACCCTACGGCCAAGCGTAAAACCCTACACTCCAGCCCGACCACTGCGCTCAGTCTAGACGACTGGTTACTCCCTCAGACATGGTAAAATGAACTCCCCACTGACTCTCGGACAGCCTAATCGCTGCCTATCTTACGAAGCAGCCTTAAAACACCTCTTTAGACTGCACCTTGGACCTTAACACAATAAAAGAATTTAAAAAAACTTGTTGCACTTATTAATTTCCTTGCACTCGTGTTGTTTATGTGATTGAACATTGTAGCGTTGAGTGATTGTTAATGTACTCGGGCTGAATGCACTTCATTTAGCGTCTGCTAAATGATTGTAACGTAATAAGCAATAGTATACATACATAGCCTACATATAGTATCAGATATTCTAATATTGATTTGTACGTTATCATATTTAGTATTAGCTACTTTGCTGTGGCCTCGCGTCTGACAGTTGTTTAGCGAGCTACCACGAGTTAAATCAGAACAGTATTAGAACCTAAAAAGTCAGAAACGCTTAACCATATACATCTATGCAAGCTACCTAACTAACGCTCGCTAGTGATCCAAACTACGTTGCCAGTTGGCAACTAGTTTAATGGAAATGAATGCGTAGCTCTTGATATACCGGCGCTCGTTCGTGAACTTTCCAAGTGCAATAACCTTACTTTGCTTCTCACTTCAACTAACGAGATTGCTCACGTTCCAACGCCATAAGTTCCCTGGTTGCGCAAGCCAGTGGTGAGCGCATGTGACGCAGACGCTTCAGCGGCAGGTTAAAGTTGACGCATTGCGTACGGCGCTTCCGGCTGCTCTCCTCTTTCTGTTCTTCGCTTCCCCTGCAGAAGGTCCTTCTCTGAGCTCCATCATGGCGAACGTCGTTGACACTAAATTATACGACATCCTCGGGGTATCCCCCACCGCCTCCGAGAACGAGCTGAAAAAGGTAACTTTACCCGCGAAGAGTGTTTTAAGGTCGGTAACTTGTCGCTTGAGTTATAAGCGGCGTGACGTTAACCCGCCCGTGATGTTCTCCTGGAATCAGGAAGCGATGGATTAGCTAGCAGTGTTGCTGTGTGGCCTAACTAACAAGGAACGCAGCTAGCTAACAACAGGGCCCTGCTTTAAAAAAAAAAAGCTGACACAGAAACCTGGTCTGCCAGTCTTGGTTCTCATTCTACAATGAATGAAGTGCTAGCTAGCTGAATGAGCTAGTTCGCTAGCAGGTTCGCAGCTTAGTTCACTCTGTAATAGCCGTCCGCTCTGAGACGGTGCTTAGAATTGAACGTTGTCTAAGTTGGCCAGCTAGCTAGGTACCCAACTATCCAGCTAACTAATTAGCTAGCCGCCAGGCTGTGGTATAGGAAAACGTATGCACACTTTCACCGGCTTTACGTCGCAAGCTAGCATGCGTGCTAATGCGCAGAAAAGGGGTCAGGGGAAGGTTGAAACAAGGCTAGCGTTAGTTGGATGTTCTTCGTTATCTAGCCAGGCCAGTTTTGATTTGCGTAACGTTACCGTGGAAATGATCGACCCACGAACTGGCTATCGAACATCGCTTTGAAGTGTTTTCGTTAAGTAACAATGGCAACGTGCTATGATGGGTTCTGACTTGTCAGCTAACGGCTAGTGCCAGATCGTGAAGTTAACTGTCTTCGTTCTCGTCAATGTTGGCTAGGTACGTTTTCGTTGAGAACACGTTATCAACCGGCTTTCTAAAACGTAGCATTAGCTTGCAAGTGAATGTATTTTCGATTTATTGTGGTTCTCGCTCGCAAAATTGCTGGCTAAACTAAGCCAAGTTATATAGTCAATTTACTAGGATACTACTACACTACCTAGTGCTATTTGTTGCATCTTGGCCCGCTAATGGTAGATAGCAAAGTTATCATCTAATTGATTAAGTTGGCTGTAGCTAGCTATGTTTTTCGGTAACGTGAGCATGTTTTCCACATTTCCGATTTCTATAACGGAACGGCGGTAAACATGGAGGTTATTAGTGACTAGTTAGCGACCGTTTGCATGTAAACAGTGTCAAGCGAACCCAACACTACTTCGAAACCTGGCTAATTAGCGCTAGCTAGGTTTAACTACACAATCCAGCTCTCCACAAACTCGTAATGCTAGTACTATGGACAATGTCCTTTATTTGTGGACTCTTCAATAACCTACACCTAAAACCATAACAACGTTGTGATAATTGGCATTTCTGTTTCGCAGTTTTCAACTGTAGCTTTGGGGTCATTGATTCCGTAGAATGATAATGCATTCGCTATTGTTAGGTACCTGATGATGTTTCCTCTGTCGACGCGAAGCGCACAACCTTTCCTAGTAGCTACGGTTTCCATAGGGATTTCTAACACACGAACGGCATATAAAAATCTAAGCTTGACATTTCAGCCAGACATTTAATGTTAATTCGATTTTTTTGTTTTAGGCATACCGCAAACTAGCAAAAGAATACCACCCCGATAAGAATCCAAATGCTGGAGACAAGGTAAGAAAAATGATTTGAAAAATCCATATTGCATTTTATCTTTGAATGCCTCATTTAGCTAACAGAAAGCCAAATATAGAATACTAGAGTGGGTTTCAATTTACTATTGTACCTGTGTATGTTCTCTTTAATTTGGTTCTGGAATTAATTTACCTTTCCTTTATAGGCAAAAGATAGGTTTGTATGCTTATGATGTCTTTCTGAGGCAAAGGGGGGGTCTTGTCTTGGGTTTCATTGGAATGAAAGATTAGATTAGAAAATGTTATTGTCCACCACATTTGTGACAAAACATTGTCTGACGTGTTCATAAAAACATAAAACACAGACCATGATAAAACACAGTTAAAAACTGAAACAGTTAAAAGACAGCACAAACATAGCTAAAAACAAAAACAATCACAGATGCACAGAAGCAGCAATCACAGATGGACAGTAGTCCATCAGAATGATTCATTTTCTTAGGAATATCTAATAGGATCCCCCATCCAGTGAGACTAAATGGTATCTATTGCTAATTATTTTTATTGCACATCAGAGGGGAAGCATCGACTCATGAAATATGAATTGATCAAAACTTATCTTACCAAATATCGTGCCATGTATCGCATAGTTTTGATGCAAAGAAAAATTATTGAATGCTTTGCCAAACCATGCATAACCATTCTTTTAACCTTTCCTCCTAAACCCAGTTCAAGGAAATAAGCTTTGCCTATGAAGTGTTGACCAACCCAGAGAAGAAGGAACTGTACGACCGCTATGGGGAGCAGGGGCTGCGGGAAGGTGGCGGAGGTGGCGCAGGGATGGACGACATCTTCTCACACATCTTTGGTGGGGGCCTCTTTGGGTTCATGGGTGGACAGAGCAGGAGCCGGAATGGCGGCAGACGAAGAGGAGAAGACATGGTTCATCCACTCAAGTGAGTGGAGCACTGGTTTCAGGCTGTCATCAGGGGAAAACATTGGCAGTATGCCCTTCGCTGTTTGGTCATATGCTTAATTATGTTCATGTTCATGGTTACAGCAGCCATTACGGGAAGAAGTATGCATCTGCATACTAAAATCCCCTTGATGTATCAGATTGCAATAAGATTTTCTGTGTTGCAGTATCGAGCAAATGTTTGTCCTGACAGGTGTAGAATCCATGGGATAATAGAACCCTATTGTACGTGTTTCAATGTGAACATCATCGTAACAACAACGACAGTAATCCTCGAAGGAAGCACTGCTCATTTCAGCTAGTAGGCTGAGCTTCAGACGAATTACAGGATCTCGAGAGACGTTCAGAATATTAGCTAATTAAGTGGAGTTGCTCCAGATTTGCACGTGATCAAAGTGATGTGACGTACTGGCACAGTTCCACATTCGCTAAGAAAAACTCCAATCTTTGCTTCCGACAGGGTGTCTCTGGAAGACCTGTACAACGGAAAAACGACCAAGTTACAGCTAAGCAAGAATGTACTGTGTAGCACCTGCAATGGGTAAGTGACCACACATGGTTTTTATTTCTTTATGCTGATGAAGCCATGGAAGCAGCAGTGTGGAGTCTTACTTTGCCTGTTAATAAACTAACTTTATTGGACAGGTTTGCATAAGGGTTGTTGTGCTGCGTTTCGCTTTGCTGCCACTTTTGTTTTGATCAAGAAGAACAGCAGCCTCGTTCTTCCTCATTGTGGTGCCAGAGGAGGTTTATGAATTGGAATGTGTCAAAATGGTAATTACTGGATATAGTGACATTAAAAAGCCATTTACAATGGTGTGGTGAAAGCATTAGGGTAAATCTCTTCCCATGCATATTGGTGATGTTGTAAGAATCTGAATAGCTTTGAGATTAGTTGGAATGATTTTTTTCCCCCCCTTTTTCGTCCATTGATGCTTTAATTTCAGCTAACTCAAAGCTTACTTTGTGAAAGCAACATACCCTTGTTTGGTTTCAGGGAATCGGTTTAAATTGAACAAGGCGCTCCAAACAATGATTTTGCTCGAAATGACCATCAACTGATGGTGAAAATTGTATAACAACATATTTAACTAGTTCTCTTGAATTAACTTTGTGAAGTCATTCATGGACATTTGTGCTGGAACTACAAAAAATGCATCCTCTTATCATGCACATGTCTGAATGATTTTGATCGCAACTGTAACTTAATACTTAAAATGGTTACACAAGATTTTGTAAATCTGTAAGACTTTTATAAATATTTTAGATTGTTGGGGTTTTGTCACATTTCAATATTAACATTTTCAGAATATCCTCTTCTTGAGCTTTTTTGTTGTTATTTTAATCAGATTCCATTATATTAAATTGATTAATCTGCTCAAGTCACTATTTGTATCCTTGCTTTAATGGTATTTGGGCTTTTATGAGGGCAAGTGTATGTGTTTTTGACAGTGTGTGATAAATTGGATTGTTCCTTTTACAAAGCCAGGCTAGTAAGGTTAACATTAGCTGTTAACATTGTGTATTGTGCAAAACTACAGCTGTACACGCATGTATTTAATATTTTTGGATCGGGTGCGCTCTGCGCAGACCTGGATCGCATGCGCGATCAGGAACAGGATCCAGACCTGGATTGTACCCTTGAGCAAGGTACTCAACCTGAATTGCTTCAGTAAAATATCCAGCTGTATAAATGGATTGTATGTAAAGAAATGTCAACTGTGTAAGTCGCTCTGGATAAGAGCATCTGCTAGATGCCTAAAATGTAAATGTAAAATGTAATGCGCAGAACTGTATCGTGTGTGCAGAACTGTATCTGCTAGAACTGTATGCGGAACTGTAAATGTAAAATGCGCAGAACTGTATCGCGTGCGGTCTGCGCAGACCTGGATTGCGTGCGGTCTGTGCAGAACTGGATCGCGTGCCCGCTGCGTGCTGCGTAAAACATGAGTGAGCAAGCGTGTGCGTGCGTGCGTGCGTGCGTGCGTGCGTGCGTGTGTGTGTGTGTGTGTGTGTGTACACACTAACCTGGAATGTTCCTGTGTACCGCAGCCAGGGCGGGAAGACGGGAGCTGTTCAGAAGTGTACTGCCTGCAGGGGACGTGGCATGCGCATCATGATCAGACAGCTGGCCCCAGGAATGGTCCAACAGATGCAGTCAGTGTGTACTGATTGTAACGGGGAAGGTAAGCCTGTCCAGAGTGAACAGGACACCAACTATTGTGCTTTTGTTTCTGCGGAGTTCCTTCGAATCCCAGTAAACTGAACCCAGGTTTGCTCTTTGTGGGTGAAGTAATAACTGAAGATGAAGAGTGTGGATTATTGTCCTGAAGGGGGACCATTAGGAATGCATTCAGTTGGTGCCTGTTTACACGCATATGTGAGCAGTTGTGTTGTGCTTGTAGGTGAAGTAATTAATGAAAAAGACCGCTGCAAAAAGTGTGAGGGTAAGAAGGTGGTGAAAGAGGTAAAGATCCTGGAGGTCCACGTGGACAAAGGCATGAAACACGGTCAGAAGATCACCTTCGGGGGGGAAGCAGACCAAGCGCCCGGGGTGGAGCCTGGCGACATCGTCCTCGTACTGCAAGAGAAGGAGCATGAGGTAAGGAACAGACCACCACAAGTGGCAGCCATGACCGCAAGACCCCCCCCCCCATACAAGCCCTTTAACTGTGCCCCTCAGCTAAATGCTTGCTTTGTAAATGAACATTTTCATAAAAAGTCCCACAAACTTTTTTACTTCCTTCTTTCTCTAAACCCTTCTCTACGCTAGTTTAACAATGCTAGTTTACTACACACATAGTGTACTAGATTTACCGAGATTTAATTATTGTTGAAATAATTTCTGACCAATCACAAATGTAATCAGAACTCCTTTTATAGGAAGGTGACTGTGGCTTGAGCAGCTTTAGGGCCAGCTGGTTGTTTGTCCCTTGTTTTGCTTGCTTCACTGCAATCCTTTTGGGAGATGAACCAGATTGCAGAGCCAGCATGGCGCTGCTCACGGATATGAGCGGGTTGTGAGCCACCGTTTGCAGTGTTAATATTCAGCATTGCGACGAGAGTTATGTGCTTTGCTGCATGGAAAACTGGCTTTCCGTAACCATGTCACCTTCAGACTCGACTCCTGACTGTCTTCCTTAAATAACTTAAAAACAAATGCTGGTGACACCTGGTCCTCACTCGGAGTGTGAGCCGGTGTGAGTCATCTGTGGAATCTTCATGACTAGCAAAGTGCCTGATTTCCTGCTCAGGTTATATTTTATTTGGAATTTGCATCCAAATACATGTGTGGTTTGGTTCATTTAAATTTCTGTCCACATTTTTAGAGCGATTTTCTTTTGTTGCACTTCCATTTTCTCCCAATTTAGTAGCCAATTACACCCTCTATTTCATGTCAACCCCCTCGTATTGTGAGTTCGCTGCCGTAGCCCTGTGACCGGCAGTGACAAAGGCGAAGTATCGTCTCCTCCGAGACGGCACTCGCCAAGCTGTTGACCGTGCCTCCAGAGCCTCTCCTATACGCAGCAAACTTCCTGTCCGCTTCCCTACCCCCTCCCTGGGGCGGACAGCCAAATGCCGCCCCCTGGTGGCACTCCCGACCAGAGCCGACTGGCACGGCCAGTGGAATCAAACCACGGTCGCAGTGGCCAGCTTCGAACATTGTAACCACTAGACCACCCGGGAGGCCCCCCAATACTGGCGCTTCTATAACCGAACAATATGACGATTACATTTTCATGGTACAAACCGCTATCACTTTTTAATAAAGGCAAAATACATTGCAGTGATCAAGTACATTTTGAATATTTAAAATTGATATTATTCATTTATTTATTTCTTCCATTTTCAGTATGCTGTTTCTTTAGGACCTTCCACACATTCTATGTTATGCCTTGTGCTCTTCAATAATAGACTGGCCAATGATTCACCGTAAACGGGCCGCTCACCTCATTGTTTCTCTTTTTTCCACTTATGCCTCTACACCATTTTGACAGTCCATACCAATAACCTGTCATTACCCATTTTCCCTGACTAGGCCTGTTAAAATGTTAATGTTAGTGGTAAGTAACGCGTCTTACTCATCTTACCCATAGACGTACAGGAGAGAGGCCCACGACCTGCACATGACTCACAAAATCGGTCTGGTGGAAGCGCTCTGTGGGTTCCAGTTCACATTGAAACACTTAGACGGCAGACAGATTGTGGTGAAGTACCCCCCCGGCAAAGTCATCGAGCCAGGTACACGTGACGGTCGAACCACAGTGTCTGTCTGTTTGTTTCATTTCAGCTTGTTAGTGCCACGTGTCACCGGAGTGACTGGCTCTCTCAACGCTGTTTTCACTCTTCCACAGGTTCGATCAGGGTAGTACGAGGCGAGGGAATGCCACAGTATCGCAACCCTTTCGAAAAGGGGGACTTGTACATTAAATTTGATGTACAGTTCCCCGACAGCAACTGGATTAGCCCAGATAAACTCGCGGTAAGTCATATAACGTGTGACGTTCCAATGGGAATTGCCTGTGAAAAGAGCGGTCATGGGCCAATTAAAAGCTTTAGGCTTGTAATGCGATTTTCATTATTATATAGTAGTCAATGCAACAGTAGTGGATTGTATTAACTGAATAGAAGTGGGCAAAGAGTGCTCTTATTCAAAATGTTCTGCTGGTCACACAACTCCACATGTTTCCTATCAGATCCAAGTTGCTTGCTATTGAAGACCATATAAGGATAAAATGCAGGTTCTTGCATAGTCTGTTCTTAGTGGAGGAGTTTATCCAAAAACACAGGTACTCTTTGAGGTTTGGAGATTGATCCAAAATGTCTTGTTAATCCTTGTTACGATTCGTGGTTTGGTGGCATAATAATTGCAGGAAATGGCAGACGTGCAAAGTGAGAGCAAGTGCTCTGACAGTCATCTGCAGAGCAGAGATTTTTGCACTTCAGTTTTCAGCCAAAATTGACAGTTTACAAATAATTTGCCGCTGTAGTCATGGGTCATCACGAGGACAAAATCCGACCCATGAATAATTGTGCCAGTGCGCGAGGTGAAAGCAGACAAACGTGTCCCCAGAAGCTCTTCCCATTCAAGCCAGCCCCTATACGGATAAGCATCTTAACTTAAAAGTTTACAAGGCGAAGCTGAGTAAGCGGGGCGCCAGCGATGACTCGAGGCCTCGCTTGTTTGTCTCCAGGAGCTGGAGGACCTGCTCCCCGCCCGGGCAGAGCCCCCGATCGTGTCCGGAGACGCGGAGGAGGTGGACCTGCAGGACTACGACGTCAGCCAGGGCTCGTCTGGAGGCCACCGGCGCGAGGCGTACAACGACAGCTCCGACGAGGAGAGCGGCCATCACGGCCCCGGGGTCCAGTGTGCCCACCAGTAGTAACACTTGAAGGAAAACGAAGCCTGGTTGCACGGTGGGGGTGGGGGTGGAAACAGAAAACAGGCGTGGCTCAGATTTGATCTGGTTTGGATTGGCCCAGAGAAAAAAAGAAAGAAAAAAAAAAAAAAAACACCTCCCCTTCTCTCCACACCCCACCCCTCTCATCGGCAACCCAGATCAGATTAAATGGGAAAAGGTCACTGCCCACTGCCCTCGTGTAATTTGAGTTTTTTTTTTTTTTTTTTTTGATAGTATTTACAGTTAATTTAAAACTAACCATACATGCAGAAGTGTTGCCTCAGCACTCAGAACTCTGACAGAGTACTATGAGTAGTGGAGATCCTGACCAGAGAAGGGGACATGGTGAACACCACCTTTTTTAGGTTTATTTGTATTTGTATCTGTGCTTTATTTTTACCGATTTTTACTTTTGTTTTCTTCTTCTTTTTTTCCCCTTTCTATATATTTTAAAATGGGGAGGGGGGAAATACTACAACCTTGTGTATAAATTGAAAGTGATTGTCTCCATTAAGCTTTATATCGGCTGCCATCACACAAGCTGCTGTGAATACATAGTTCATAATTTCATAGCCTGTATCTCCTCAATCCAGGTGCATGTTAGAAAGTATTGATTCCTGCACTGAAGAAACATCAAATTTAAACGCGTGAAAGTGTGGAGAAAAATAATTATAGCTATATTACTTCTGTGAAAGGTTTCTGAAGATAAATAAAATGTTCTTTAAAATCTGAACCATACAGCATGTCATTTGTGTAGTCTGTTGTCCCAATTGATTGGATTACTGAGGCGGGACTTCTGCAGCCTTTTTAGACCTGTGATCTGAGCCTCACTAGTACTGGCGAACTCATGCCAACCTGAAAATTGTCTCTCTTCCCCCTCCGAAATGGGCAGCGCCACCTTATATATTCCACATGAGCTTGTTTTCGATCTTTTCTGGTTTAATTGTGTGCACCTTTCAATCTACCTGTATATAACAACGGTAGTGTTTAAATATTGTATTTCCCTGGAAAAGTCCGTTTATGCATCTTTGTTCTGAGATGGGATACGTTTTGAGATGTGATTTGAAAACAATGATTTATTATTTTTTTCTTCCCTCCCCTCCTCCATGTCTCATATTTGAACCATTATTGAATGTGAACAGCGTTAAGAAATACCGCATTAGCTTTTGTTGTTGGCTGCCAGCAACGGTAAGCCATCCTTTCAGAAATAAAAGGAATAAAAACGTGTTCATTTAGGCAACTATTAATCACCATTCTAGAAAATTAGGCCATTGCCATTAAGCTGTGTTGAACAAATTTGCATTCTTTGAATTGTACACGATTGAAAAAAGCATCACTTTTCTTGAAGCAGTTTCTTCCCCAGCAGCATATAGCTTAGCAAGTTCCACTTGCGTGTCCCATGTTGACCCAAAACTAGATATTCAAATGCTTTCATTGTGACATCTTTAGAGAAGGAATGTTAAACCTGAAGTGTCATGTGACATCCCTTAAGCCCCTCCCCATGATAGGCGGACTTAACTGCTTATACAACAACTGGATACAGACCGATGGAAATACGGTAACTGAAAAGCACATTGCGACCTTCTACATTTGTCCAAATCTGAAGCCTGTGCTTGATAACATGATCTTGTAATTTATTAGTGTTGATGCACATGTTTGTTCATGTATGCTTGTACAATAAATTGTCACATGTCTGTTCCTTCTGTAGGAATTTTATTACAATGTGGCCTGACCATTGCACCACCATTCTGGTCTTGTGTACTAATGACATGACAAAATCAAGTGTTCAGAAAAGCCAGCATTCTACCAAACTATTCACACAAGTTTACTATAAAATATGGGTGTAAATTCATTGTTTTTAGGAATTTTTAGTGTCCACAATTCAATATCCATGTCAATTCATAGGCTATTTAAGAGCTCTTTCAACCTTACTTGAAAAAAATAATTTGAAATGAATAGGAAACTAAGTAAACCAAAATAATAGTTATAGGAATGGAGATTGGATTGGTAGGCAAGTAAATGGGATTTCATTTTTAGATTAAGTGGAAAGGGAACTGGATTACTGAAGTGAGCATGCAATAACTCCCCATCCCACACACATGGATTTCATATTTACCATCTGCGAATGCATCTGACAAACTATTGTTAAACACTGCAGGATCGGTTTCATCTTTAATGACGATTTGGTATACAAGTGCTATAAATGTGTCCTATGACATGTGTTTTGGCTCCAGAGTCGATACTATCAGAATAGCCCTCTTGTCCAGCTGTAGTGGTCAGATTGTAAAAGCATTGCCATGGTTACCTCTCCATGAAAAACGAGTCATTTGAATGTTGTGCCAGGTACAAATCGGTAGGCAGCACTTGTACCCTGCCACAGGCAGCCATCCCACTTTAGGTCGTAGATCTGCTTGATAGGGGAACATTTAGGTATTTAATGTTACTTAAATGAGACTCACAGATGGAAGTCAGATCACTGCCTCTTGCAGTACAATCTTGGGTTAATTATATCACTGCAATTGAGGCCGAGGACCTTTTACCCTCCAACACTTTCAAAATGAACGTACTGCATTGTGGAATGAGTAAAATGCCATCTTTGTAATTAGTTTTACTTCTTTTGGGGGGGGTTCTTTTAAGACATTACCTTTGATTTGTTGATGCAGCCTTCCTACTGTTTGAACTGACAATATTTTCCATCTGGGTGCCTGCAGATACTTATCTGAAGAGCAGAAGAGATAAAGCTTTTTTTGGCACAACAATTGAAGGGACTTGAAACTCCTCCCATAATTTAAAGCTACCGGCTGCATCATTGGACATTGGTCCAGAGATTTGTTGAGTCACCAACCCCTGCAATTACACTATCTGAACAGTAGGTGGGACAGTGGAACGTTTCTTAATGTAACCTCTCAGTATTACAACCCTTGTATTGCTTTGATAAATGTTATCCTCACGGAAATGTAATCTAATTAAACCCCCCAAAAATGTAAGTGAGAGATAATGGTTGGCAAAAGCTGAAAAAGACAGGAAGTTCACAAAAACACTGACCATTTTCTTGACATACGTATGTCTTACAACACAATGCTTTGATGCCTGCCTGTTACAGTACTGTAACTATGGTGGTCTACTTCAAGCAATGCACTCACCACTGGGTGGGTAGCTGAGCATTGAATCAAACTTCCCATGATTCAAAATCTGCTAATTCCATCTCAATTTCCCTTCTGGTGTACAGAACCACTCAAAGCACACCTTGGGGCCCCATGTATTTCAGTGGACTAAACATGCACATATCATTTTCCATAAATGCATCCAATTGTTTATGCTTGTGCTATCTATTCTAAATAGGAAATGGAGGCCAGGTGACTAATGTATGTTGTTTTATTTTCAGACCGTTACATGAGGGATTTACCTTTTTTTCACCCTGTTTTCACTTGTCTGATCTCTTGCCTGGCCCTATGGCTGTTCAAAATGGTCTGAACCATAGAAGTTATTGTGGATATGGCACAGGAAATGTAACAGAAAACATGTAACAGTGAGTTGAGGGTCAGAACCATTGCAATGCAGATTTGTATAAGAAAATACTATTTACACTGGAAATTAACTTGGCTAAGTTCACTGCAGCAGACTTTCAATAATAGAAGCGTGTCTAAAGTAAAATGCAGAGAAGTGGTCCCCAAAATATTTATTGTCCAAAATAATGAATAAAAATGCAAAAGAGGTGCTTTTCTGTTACAAGTAAGGCTTAAATATACATAATCAATTATTATTGAATACAATAAATTCAATAAACTTATGCTTAAACACAAGAATGTATTTTAAGAACCATTTTGGTTACTTTTTCTTTATTTGTTCCTCAAAATCTGAAAGTTGAATGCTTTAAGATTTTTAGAATACAAAACAGAAATAATAATCATTACTTTCCCAAAGATCACTCAATATAAAGAAAATACCTGCCACAAACATAAAGGCACCTTATTTGAAATAAAGACATAAATTCACAATTGTTTTCTGGAAAGCAAACTACAACTTTCCTTACACTGATCGACTGAGGTTACTCTGATAACTTTGCAGTTCATTTATACAGATCATTCAGTTATTCTGATCACAGCTTGATCTGCAAAACACTGAACAAATAAAATGTGACAGGCTTATTCTATTTGGGAAGGAGAAAAAGGTTCGCTCCCCTATGGCCTTTGGCACAAATGATAGTTTTCCAAACTGGTACTGAAACATGTCAGCTTTGCTCAGCACCACTTCATAAAGGGTCCATAATGTCATTTGAAAAATGGTCACACATGAACCCTGTCATTTTTGGTATCTGGCATGAAATACAGCAAATCAGAATTCATGACTGAACACTAATCTCTGTGCAACCAAACTTAAATTGTGAAACACATGCTTGCACTTGTCAACATGAAGTCTCAATTTCGGCAAACATAAGTAACTGGTAATGCTGAATCCTTCTCAAGCCCTTGTTTTTGGTGGTTTTATTGTTACTTTGTGGAAATACAATCACAGATCAGGGTGAGTTATTTTCTCTTCCAAGATTATGTTTTCCACAAAGTAAAAACAAAGATGGGAAGCGCAGGGGCAATTAACACATGTACTCAATCATAAGGAATTATTCAAGCAAAAACATGGAGCTCAAACCCAAGCCGCCTCCACTCTCAATTCACCAAAATCAACATTTACACATGACACAAGTAGATGCCACCGAGATGCATTTAAAAACAAATGTAGCAGGAGCACAGAACGTCTACTTTGGCAGCAGGACGTGATGGATACTCCACTTACAGCGTGGATTATCAATTGTGATCAAAGTGCAGTAGGTCATGCACAGTGGTGAAAACCCATATTGTGGAAAGCCATCTCCATAAGAGTAAACAAAATAAATCAACTGTCCACAGCAATCTTAACTTCTTAACTGTCAAAGAGATATTTCTTCAATTTCCCTGGAAGTGGGTTGGTCTTGTATTGTCATAAGAGACTATTTTCAAAATGTATATATGTAACAGAAGACACAGTAAATGGGTGCCACAGACTAAAAACTCAATTGCATATATGTTCAACACCATCTACATAAAGATTTATGCAGTAATAAATATTATCTCCAAAAGCTTGCTAACTGAGTGAAAATAAAAAGTGGTGGAGCACTATAAGTGGCGGTATTAGTGTACTTATTTTTCTGAAGGCCTAATTTTAAAAACATCTCAGAGGTGCGTGGCAATACCCCCTAATCAACACAAAGGCACTGAGACAAGTCCATTTCTCACTAACAAATCGCTTGCAATCCATCCATTCATTTGAAGCTACAGGTGCATGCTAAAGAGCAAACGCTACTTGTTACTTTACATCTCTTTAAACTAGGTTTAAACTTTCGATAGCAGGTTGAGCATTCTCAGGCTGGGACTATTTCATCACAAAGGCTCTTCTGGGACAGAGTATTCCTGCAGAAACTTGATGTGGAAAGCCTGGATTTTTTCCAGGAGAAACTTCAGCTTCTCAGTAGAGGGCAGAATCGTCATCCTGAGAAAGAAACCACAGGCACAAGAGAGATTTACAAAGCAGCTGTCTCAGGGGGGAGAGAAAAGATCCAAGCAGACAGTAATGGAGTCACACTGTGATTGTATAACCTCGGTCACCCAGAAAATCCACAGCTCTCCTCGAGCCAATGCAATGTGTACTTTTCCCACAGTTTCACGGGGTCCCAAGAATTTCTGAACTTTTTTTAAGGCCATGAACTGTTAAACTCACAATTATGCAACCAGCATTTTTGGCTGTGCAAGAATCCTCGCCGTTTCCTTGTGGGCTGATGTGGCAACCGGTAAAGGCACTTGTTCATTTTCCCCACTGCAGCCTAGGTTTGATCCCCAGCAGCACCAGACCGACTCTGGCCGGGAGGTCCCGTTTGGGGGCAGCGATTGGCTGTCCCCCCCATGGAGGAGGGGGGAGGGAAGCCAGCATGGGCTCGCCGCATGTACAGAAAGCTTCTCTGTGTGGGTCGGATTCACAGTCGACGGCTTGGTGAGTTCTGGTGGTTTGTCACCTTTGTCACTGCCGGTCCCAGAGTAGCGGCTAGTCTCATACTTGCAAGCAGCAGGCTCGTGGTGGGGGGGGTTAATCGATTTAATAGAGGGTACAATTGGCTGCCAAATTGGGGAAAATTTGGAAAAGACAGCAGACAGGGCCCTGGGCTCTAAGCATAAAAGCCACTGAGTCAGGTAAGACAGTACAGCCACATCTGAAAATGAGGTTTATGACTCAAGAGGCAATTGCAGCCATATTAGCAAGTTGCAGAGCTTAAAGCTATGGTCTGTGTGCTCGGCCCTGGAATGAGGTGTCTGTGAAAGTGATAAATTATGAAAATTAAATTAAATGAAAATGCCACGGTTGGACAGACGACCTGAAATGGTAGGTTCCCTCCTTCTGTCCGAATCCACTGCCGGGAACGATGCATATCCCCGTCTCCTCCAGGAGCCGCAGGCAGTACAGCATGTCTGGAGCCATCCCCGACGCCTGGAGGAGAGCCACAGCCCGTTACCACGGCAACCCCTGAGCCGTCACATACGAGCGTCCTTAAAAATCTAACGTAAAAAAATCCTATATAATCTGCTCAGGTTATTGACCAGCACCATCAATACCATGTGCCAACAATCAGCGATGTTTGCAATGTGATTCTGCACTTGTTATTCATCGCCTTACATTAAGCAAGTTTTTCAGATTCAGCAGTTAGGTTGATCAATCAATCAAAATGTATTTGTTATAATGAAAATGGCATTGTCATCGACGAATTGGCACAGCCACTAGATAGACTATCTTTTCCATAGAGAATCAAAATTCCAGAAATCCTGGAGCTATCTAGAGGAACAACTGGAAAATGATTCCCCAAGAACCAAAACAAAGGCTTGTAAATATATTATATTTCACATTGCTGTATACACACACAAATACACAAATAATACATATATCCTACAGACAACAGACTTTAACATCATCATCATCATCATCATCATCACCTCTTCCTTTAGAGGGTGTTATTATACAGCTGGAGCTGAACTCCCACCCAAGTGCAACATTTTTTGTGCAATGTGAAACCTTGACCCAGCTTTTTGATTAGTTTACGGTGCAAACGAATGGGAGAAGGTGAGGACAGACCTTGGCCTCATCCACGGCCCTGGGAGGGATGAAGATGCGTGGGAAGGCGTACATGGCGCCCTGCACAGGGTTGCACGTGATTCCTGGGACCAGGTTGAGGATCTGCTCTGTCAGCTTGGCCTTCTCTGCCAAGGCTCCGAGCACAGCGTTCTTCTCCTGAGAGAGAACAACCCCACGGGGTCATGCAGATGTTAACGAAGGTCACTGATCACGCCACCGGAATGGCTTTCAAGTCACAACGCAATTGGCACATACCAGAGACCATGTCGCCACCACTGCAGGCTACATATCATAGCACCACCAACATCAGCCTGAACATTACTCTTCCTAAACATACACAAGAAGTGTATAGAAGATTTGGGCCCTATTTTGATGGCGCATCGCTTACATTATACAGTCTCATAAAGAGTTCTGGTGTGACCTCTGACCCCTGTGTTTCACCCAGCATGCTTTGTAAAGCACTTGGAACTGAGAGTGACACCCCCCCTTGGTGAGAAACACACCTTGTAGAACTTTGGGAAAGAGGGTTCTCCTGGCAGTGGAGGGTTGACAATGACGTCCATGGCAGCCTGTCCCACCACAGGGGGACACAGGCGCACCGACAGCATCTTCACCAGCTGGCCCTTGACCTCCGGGTCCAGGTTGATCAGCTCCATGTAGCCGCCTCTGAAGCCACACCTGGAACACACCAGGGAGGTCGTTCACACTCTGCTGACTTACTACAATGACCTACACGTGCAAGATGTTTCACCAGCTGTGTGCCGGACTTTTAATACTGAATGAAATGTACACAACACATTACACCAGTCCTGTATCCCGGTATACAGGACTGCTGTACCTCAGGAAGATACTGCCAAATGGTGTAACCGCAGATTGGAACACTCACTCTCCTGTGTAGCCTTTGGAGGTGGAGTGGAAGGAGGCTAGCTCCACGTTGTTGAAATACTCTGCTCCCATCTCATATAAGACCTTCTTAAAGGAATGGAACTGGCAATCCGGAGAGTAAACGTTGTCCTGATACACCTGTGGAAGCAACAGTCGGGTTCAGTCAGAGTCTTTTAACCCTGGGAGACAAAATAACAGTTCACAATACCTATGACATATTCCCTGTGGTCATGCTCAGTGGTTGTGCACCTCCTGCTAGGGTTCTACAGATTTATAGCAGCATATCATCTGTCTGGGACCAAAACCAGTGTGTCAAGAAAGTCTATGTCCTTAAAAGAAATAAATTACTGGGTCCAATGCGTTGCTATGGTTTTTTTGTAACCCGTTTCTTCAGTTTTATAGTAATATGACATTAACAGAATGGTGTCTTTCTATACAAACAAAAAAAATGCTATTATAAATGAAATTCTAAAAATGAAATGACATGGCACAATATCAACAGTAGATATTGCCATTGCCATTATGAATTGCCATTTTACTGCAGCACAAGTGCAATGCTGGGCATGTAAACGTCCTTGAAGAAGCACAAAATAAATGTAAAAATGTACAACTCATACCTCATCAGACAGAACAAACAGTTTCTCCTCGTAGGCAAAATGTAGGACTTCCTCAATGCACTTCTTGCTCTGAACCTGACCTGGAAAATGACACAAAGAGTAAAAAACAAAGCAAGCAGATGGATTTCAGCATTCAACTACAGTAACTCTTTCCAGAACTTCTGACTGTCACAACTAGTTCAGCCCCCGAGTCCAGATTGGCCCTGGCCCTGAATCCACCTTTTCACACAGAAGGAAGCATGACATTTGCCCCTTTCTAGAGCACACACCCGTGGGGTTCCCAGGATTGATGATGCAAAGCACTCTGGGATTGCAGTATTGTTTGGCAGCCTGGAAGGCCCTGTGCAGCTCATTGATGTCCAGCGCCCAGCAGTTATCCTCGTCCAGGTAGTAGTTGACCTGCACGGCCTCCATCTCAGAGATGGCCGCCGAGTACAGGGGGTACTGGGGGATGGGGATCATCACGCCAGTCCGGGAGAGTCCCTGTCCCGACACCAGGAGCTTCAGAACGCTCTGTGATTCAAACCAGACGAAAGGTGAGATGGCGGCCTCATCTTCACGAAAATCTTCACAACACATTTGTTCCGTGTATATGTTTAAACATGTCTCGGGTGCCCACATGCCTTCACTTTACAAACAATTATATATCAGCTAGCATATTATTAAGCCCCATCTTGGGTACAGTGTTGTTGTTTTGCAAACCAGGCCTTACGTCAGTGCCTGCGGCCCACACCCACAGACAGACACACACATAGTTGCCCTATTGTTCTCCTACACACTTACTTTCACAGAAGTGATTGTGTATTTAAATAAAATTGTCTTTGTCATTGTGTATTGTGAATATGATTAAAAGGCTGAATGGTGTGAAGCCAATCACACACCTGGTTGTAATGTAATTACCCAGGGATTAAAATCAGGTGTGTGGGAGACACTAAAGACTCCATTTTGTGAAGCAGAGTAAAGTACTAAAATGGTATTGTGAGAAGCCTTTTCTATTTGAAATAAATACCTTTCTTAACTCCATATATCAGATGGGTTTTTTTAAATCTGGCGTGCAAAGCAACGGCCAGCTTTGTCACAGTTCTATTATCATATCATACCTATACTTGTGCCGTTCATACCACTAAGCATGTATCAAAGTACATTTCAGGTTTCAAGAAGAAATAATGCATATCGAGTTGCCAATGCATAGCCAAGCTTGCCATGTAAATAAATCCTCAAGCAAACGACAACAAAAGAGTTGAAAAACTATTTTGACAAGAGAATATGATCAGTGCTACAGATCTTCCACACAGACACGGTCAATACCCTCCATTATATCATCTGATATCAGATAACAATGTGTGAACAATTAACAGAAGCAGCTGGGGCTGACCATAATGCCATCACTGGCTCCGGTGGTGAGGTATATGTTGTCCCAGCTGGCAGGCACCCCATGGTCTCTCTGCTCTATATATGTGGCGATGTCCTCTCGGATGCAGTCTATCCCTTGGCTGGCGCTGTATGACCCTGAAATCACAGCAGAAATCACATCAGAGGAGAAACACGCTACCCTCTACACAGACCCATCAAAATACTGTTTGTTCGTCTGGTAGTACCATTCCAGTCATAGCTAAGATAAGAGATCCAAGGATCTCACAGTACTAATGCCTAGGATTTTCATATAATAGGATTTTTCCCAGTTAGAAGGGTCAGTGTTCACTCATAATTGTGTACCCTCATGTCAAATGACCAAATGTGTACTGTATATATTTTTATGCAGTACCACACACACACACACACACACACACACACACACACACACACACAGATATACACACACGCACGCACCTAGGCTGTTTCCCCCGCAGCCCTGTAGTATACGCCGAGCTCGCTGTTTGGCGTCCTCTGGAAACATGGGACTGTCCAGCAGTTCTGGGCACGTGCAGAGAGCCACTACCTGATGGGAGGGGAAATTCCTTGAGTTAAAACAGAGCTATTAAACGCTGGGCTGCTGTCCAGCTGGGTGCAGTTGTAGAACTGGTTTAGTTCCCTGAATGACATAATGGAAGGCTTGGACAGACAGACAAGAAAGGAGGTTGAGCATCTCCGCATACAAATAATCTTTCACAATTCATTTACAAACACGGTTATAAAATTGATATTTCCGGTCCATTGCTCCTATTGATCAGTTTGCGTTCCAGCCCTGACCATAATCCCTGATATAGCATGGGTAAATAGAATTTTCATACCTCATTTCTATATCATTGTGTGTTAGACCAAAAGATGTAACGGATCCATTCCACATTACTAAGAGCAAATTTACCGAAGATGTTTTGTAAATCTCTTTTGACCTATTCAGTCTAAAACAAGCACAACACTTCATCGGCGAAACGGATGAAGACCACCTCCACCTGCGTTGACAGCTACTTCAGTAACTGCACCTTTACTGCAGTGTCCAAATCAATGTCTACAGTAAGGAGAAATTACATTTTGTTGTTGTTTTATGTGGCTAGCTAGCTAATGCACATTTGTTTTTGTAGATTGATCAAAAATGCACCGTGTTGCAGCTTTGCTAGCTAGCTTTATCTAGCCAGTTTAAAAAAATAGGTCCAAACAAGGGAATTAATGTCGTTGCTTAAAACCATCGTTCTTATCGTTCTTACAAGTTAAATGTAAATACCGTTTTATAAAAGTGATATGGAATGAGAAACCATGGTATATCATGAATATTGGCATGGCTAGGGTGTTGCCAGCATGAACAGTCCCCTAGCTGATGATGTACCACGGGTTCTTGTTCCATATCGCTTTAATAAAACACGTTTTCATTAGCCACAGTCTAAACCAGGGAGGGAGGGTTTCAAACAGCAGGTTACTCTCTGCCTCATCACACAAGAGCGGCTCCTGTGCTCGATCAGGTGATCAGGTGTCGATGTAAGTTGTGTAAGTTGTGCTGTCCTTCAGCACAATTACTGCCCAGCTCAGCTGGTGAACTTGAAAAGAGGATGTGGTTGCACACATCACCACCTTGGTCTTCTTCTCTTTTTTTTCTTTGGAGAAGCAGCAAAGAAACAAGGTCTTCTTCATCTGTCGCCATGTTCGTTGTTTACAAACGCCTTTCTCTCAATGTAGCGACATGCAGATGTCTGCAAACACTCAAGAAGAACGAGAGCTTATGCAAACATCCGTGTCCTTTAGGGAGCAGCGCGGCTCTCTTTTTGAGACTATAAGGTAGGCTTAAGGCAGTTTGCTTCTGCTTTCAGAGGAGGAACATGAAGCAGGCAAGCATGAGTCTGGAAGATTTTCACAGGTCAGTGAAATGGGCCTATAGGCATTGCATGTGACAAGCAAGAATTACGACCACTGCAGCACTTCTGCTATTACGCCTCTCTATCTTTCTGCACAAAAGACCAAGAGGCAACCAAACTAACCTTGAGGGGTTGGCAGTGGCAGAGTAGTGCAGAACATTTTGGCTGCATACAGCTTATGAACCCAGTGATGTTAATTGCTGTGTTTGGCTGCCATTACACATGCCCTGTCATCTTTCATTGAGTTTATTTCCAACCACCTTTCACTGACAGTAGCCACATACATGCATTCTAGTTCTGAGCCATTATAGAACAATTCACACAAGTAAGGCCTTTGTTCTACTCATAACAGACATTAAACCACCTTAGTCTGGATATCCATGGCAACACAGGCAATCAATAGCTGAGAGCCGTCCCACATGACTATTCACAATGAGGGGAATGACCCTTCCCAGGGATATCTACTTTCGTTTCTAATATGTAACCCACCGAATAAAGTTTTACTCCTCTAAATACGAAACAAAGGGATTTTTGAATAATCTGGGTATGAGAGAACAATAGGGTATTCGTCTTGTTGAACCTTTACTCCAGCAAAGACATTGGCTTTGTTTCTAACATTATCCTGTTTGACCTAGTATCCAGAGGGAACTGAGAATTTATCTGAAATTGGGTCACTCATTATCTCTCTTGTTTGAATAAGAAAAAAAATTGAACCAGCCAATCTGAAAGACTGTAAGATGCTAGGTTCACAAGCTAAAATTTGTGAATTTCAGCTTTTTTTCAATACCTGCCAAACACTAAAAAGCTGTATTCATGAATTAATGTATGAACCATGTATTCATGAATGAGGTTCATATCAAAGTGCATATAAAAGTGCAGGTCCTCTGTTTGTGTTGTAATAAAGAGCATGATCATATGTGCTACTATTACTTAATTGTATTAGTTTATTAAGAAGAAGCCTTTTCCCAAGGATACTTAGGCATAAAGGGCCTGTGGTTTATATAGTGGCCATTTCTGTGGCTCTATTTTTACCAAAGTGATTATGGCCAAGTCCTGTTCCCTAACCCCAGTCAGAACGAGCACTAATAAAGGGACAAGTCTTCATTGCTGTTCTGAAAAGGTTCATGGTGTCATTCAGTGATGAGAGATCTAGATCTTACCTGTCGGAGGAAAGTAATGGGCAGCTGTCCCATGGCATGGGCATCCCCGATGTTGGCCTTAATCACCTCAGTGAATGGCTTCTTAACACCCTGGAAATAGGACAGTTCTGTTTATTCACAACAACAAGGAAATATACTAATGCTGGGCAGTTGCAGGAAAATATGATTTAGAGCATAACAGATATCAAATGATTATTTCGACAAATCAGGGAGGGATCACCAAACACTCAGTTTGTAGAGCACGGCATTGGCAATGCTTAGGTTGTGGGTTAAATTCCCACTGGGACCACAGATACTGAAAAATGTATGCATTCACGACTGTAAGTCGCTTTGGATAAAAAAATGGCATATATATATATTATATAAGTAAACTTTTGAGTTTACATATAGATACACTTCAGACTGACACTTACAAGAAAACACATTGTTATATAGTATTAGATATACTTTACTTTTTTTTAAGGAAAGACAATGGACAATGGACATGTAAAATCCATCAAAATCCATCAGTGTACTGTCAACAATGTTAGCCTATTGATTACTTAAACAAGGCAGACTAATCCCTTATCATATCCCAAACCCATGTCATAGCAAGTCCAAGCCTTGGTCAACTATCCACTCACTGAGATCCTATAGGCAATTAGAAGGATGTTATTGTTGTGTATTGTTGTTGTGTACTGCATGTTCTTGTTTTCCCGTTTATATGCTATTCAAGTATTCAAGTTCAGCGCCTGTGTACATTAAAAGCGCTTCATAAATAAAATGTATTATTATTATTATTTTTGTACTATTATTAACGTCTACCTTGCAGTAATACGAGATGCGCTGCTCTTGATAAGAGCGGCTGCCACATAATAATTCCGTTTGGCAGACTGACGTGACCACGAATAAGTAAAAAGGTAGGCTATTGTTTAATTCAACAACACAAAAACGAAAACCATTCATTGCCAAAATTAATTGTCAATGTCATATGGTCCTCAGTTTTTATAAGAGGTGGTGAATGTTTTGCTACATGAGGTGCTGTCCATCTACCGCCTGTTTGCAAAAAGACTAGCCGAATGTTATGAATGATGTGCGTTTTAGCCACCAGTTACAGTGGTGTTTTGTAGGTCAGCTGAGTGGAGAAAAACGTTGCCACGCTGTATGAAAATAATGCAATTTTGTCAAATAATTGATATCAACCGGCTTCAAACCCACCCACAACAAAAAAATGTAGGACACGGAACCAGTCAAAATTCACCACAATACTAATTTCCTGGACAAGCGCACAACCTCAGTGGATGATGCAACATAGCAAGCCATGCCAAACGACACTGTAGATTTACAATACGTACAATCAATGCAATCAACGTTTCATTGCAATAAATACATGATAATGACGTTTGTTTACCCGTTGTAACCCTTTTTCAATTTCCCCCGCCTTGATAACGATGGGTCCTCTGACAGCGTATTCCACTGCTTTCACCAACGGGTTCAGCGTCTCCATCGTCAAGGTCCTCTCGCGCACCTTGCCATTTTCTCTCGTTTCTACAGTAGCCTCTGCTGTGCTAAACCTCTTCAATCCGCAATGTTCAACAGATCCTTGCGATTTTAATCTTACTGTCTGTATACGCCACGGTGTCCTCAAAGTTTGACATAATACTTGGTACTGCTCAAGAGCACCTATAATAACAGACCGATGTGTAAGTCGGAGCATCCTTAAAGCCAAATGACTGTCGCTACCGTTGATAAAGACAACACAAATGGCAATATAGCGAGTTAAATATTCTGTAACTTCTTGTCCCAGATAGCGAGATTAATTTACCCAAACCTGAAATTCTCCGGCGATAAATAACCAAGATAGTGGCGTATAACGCCGTACAATATAAAACGGCCGCTAATTAAATAGTTTTCCGATCTATTTCCATAGCTGTATACGTACAGTTGCTAAATTCCATTACATGCTGTAAGAGCCCGACCTTCTTCTCCGCGAAAAGATAAACTACTTATTGTTAGTTCCCACACGTAATCAAACCCACTCTTTTTTTCAACCGTGTGACTTAATTCCTCTTTTGAAGTGCGACGTGTACCGGATTCTGGTTGTTGTAGTTGATTGATCTTCGTATTGTGAATGACGCGGAGGCTCTCAGTATCTCAGAACTACAACACCCATCTTGATTGAAGATTTCAGCGAGAATGGGCGAAGGCGTTCTCGGCTGCGCATCATTCGTTGCTAGTGCAGTTATAGCCTGCAGTTTTTCAGAGAAGCAGTTTGAGGTAACCAAGATAAAAAGTAGGCCTACTGTACATACGCAAATGTGCCTACCTTAGATGACTATATTTCAATACCACGAAGCAACGGAACGAGAAAAAACCTTCCTAATATTTAAATATATATTTGCACGGTTACTAAAAATTTTAATATGAAATTTGAATTGCGGTTTTACAGCTGAGCATTTGACATTGCTTCGATATCTAAACGATTCCCTCTGAGATAGAAATGGGAGGCACAAAACATAAAGTAGGCTACTTTTAAACTGATAGTTGCACTGAACCTGACAATATTGATACAGACATGCAAACTCTAAGAAAAAAGGTAGGCCTACCATATCGTACCCTGTACGTACAAATGATTGTCACTGTGACAGTACCCCATGTAGGGTACTGAATTCAGAAGAACATAATTGTACCCTTGTGAGAAAAATAATGTTGCTTGCAGTACAAGCCTCATTTTCATTCTAATGTGGCTAACAGTGTGAATCATCATTAATTACCATACCTTGGTATATATCTGTATCTTTCCTCAATTTGTACCCTTTTCACTTTGAAAAGATACAAAACCATATCACAAAGGATCTTATAAAACCTTTGAAGGCACAATGAACACATTTGTACCCTTTGAAACCAAAGTGTAGCCTAATTGTACCTTTATTTTTGAGAGTGTAGGGTACCTTGACATACAGTGCTTCCTATACATCCCTTCCGTAAGATGTGTAGGATGTATAAATGGATTGTATTAATGTAAACTGTAAGTCGCTCTGGATAAGAGCGTCTGCTAAATGCCTGTAATGTAATGTAATGTAATGTACAGCAGTGAAAAAAGCCAACAGGATGCTGGGATACATAGCAAAAAGTATTGAGTATAAATCAAAGGAGGTTATATTAATGTTATATAATGCCTTTGTCAGACCTCACTTAGAATACTGTGTGCAGTTCTGGGCACCGAACTACAAGAAAGATATAGAAGCTCTTGAAAAAGTCCAAAGAAGGGCAACTAAACTGATACCTGGTATGAAAGGTAAAAGTTGTGATGATAGACTTAAGGCACTCAATCTATTTAAACTTAGCAAATGGAGACTTAGGGGGGATTTGATTGAGGTTTTTAAATTCCTAAAAGGGATTAATAAAGTTTAAGATAAGTGGGGTCAGCAGAACAAGAGGCCACAGGTGGAAATTAGTTCAAGGCAAATTCCGCACAGATATTAGGAAGTTTTTCTTTACACAGAGAGTTGTCAATGCCTGGAACAGCTTGCCAGGTCGGGTAGTAGAGGCAGAAACGCTTGGGCTATTTAAGTCCAGGCTAGATGTAATACTAGATACTCTTTAGATTAGGACATGATGAGCCTAGTTGGGCTGAACAGCCCGTTCTCATCATTATGTATTCTTATGGTCTTATGTTCTTATGCAAATGGTATAGGAATGCCCAAGGGTGTCTGAGTTCTGGGAGACGGTTACATCCAAGTCTTTACTCTCAGTTACTCTCAGTGCCTCCTCTATTTCCTGCTGTACTTATTTTCAATGATTTCACTGAACTTACTCTACTGAAATGTAAAGAACGCATTCTGCTAGCAAAAAGTGATTGCTGTACGCTGGAATCTGTACACTGGAATCCACCCCAACACCTTTTATCTGTGGACTCAGCTGAAACTGAAATAATGTATACATTGAGTAGCTAAGCAATATTGTGTTTGTGTCTAGGTATAGTAGGTATTTACAGCTTATGTTGGTGCATGGGCATTTGAAAGTATGTGTATACCCACATCTGTGTAGGTGTCTGAATCGTTTATATGCATAGCTGTACTTCAAGTTATTTTCCCCAAGGTCATTAAGTTAGGGGTGGGGAGATTGGTCAATTTGTACTCCTTACAACTTGCATAGTCTTTTATCTTTTCTTAATAAAAACATTTCATCAAAAAAAATGAAAATATTGATACACCTATTTATTGATATACAGAATGTCCAAAATGATCTCACAATGATGGTTTGAAATTGGCTGCACGGTAGAATACAGAGTAATCATATCTCAACAGGGTGCTGAAGGAAATGGAGTCCCCCAGGGATTGGTGTTGGGACCTCTGTTCTTAATTATTTGCAATTATCTTGATATGGGTAATAGTCATAAAATATGAATGTTTGCAGATGATGCAAAACTGTTTAGCAAACAGTTTGGAAGTAAGCAAAATAATTTAAGCAGATTTAAATAGAATCCAGAATTGGAGAGAGACCCTGCAAATGAAATTTAACATAGCCAAATGTGAAGAGACTAAGGGGGATTTGATTGAGTTTTGTTTATTTTATTAAACATTAAAATGTGTTTTATTAACAGTAGAATATAGAACATAGTTCATGTTGGATTCTGTAGCAGGACATAGATGGCAATTAGTTTAATATCGCACTGATATTAGGAATTATTGTTTCACATTGTTTCACTCATCACTCTCTACACCCCGCCCAGACCCCTCTGCTCCGCCTCCTCTGGCAAACTGACTGCCCCATCCCTCCGGGCGCCTGGCAGCCGCTCCTCGCGGTCTCGCCTCTTCTCTGTCCTGGTCCCTCGTTGGTGGAACGACCTCCCGCAATCGGTCAGGACTGCGGAATCACTTCCAATCTTCCGCAAGAGACTCAAAACCCACCTCTTCAGATTCCACTACCACTGAACACTGTCCATCTAGTCAATCTGTCGTCACCACTGTTTACTTGTTCTACACTATATAAAAAAACCTAAAAAAACACTAACCTTTTCTTTCCCAGTGTTACAGGTATGATACGCAGATGTCTGCAATGATGTCTATTGCTGTACTACTGCACTGATCTTGTGCGCTAACTATGATTGTTCTTACCTTGTATTAATGCACATCTTGTAAGTTGCTTTGGATAAGAGCGTCTGCTAAATGCTTAAAATGTAAATGTAATGTAATGTACATGGAGACTTACAATACAACCAGTAGGCAAAATTAGCCTAGATGGGTGTAATGGCTTGTTCTCATCAACTTTCATATGGTCTTATGAATATCATGATGTCTATAGTTTATTCCCCCTTTGTGGGTGTTGGTATAACAATGACCTTAAATGAGAGCTGTGGATACTTGTTTATATTTGATTTAAGTTAATTTAATTCCCATTCCCAGGACATATTCCACACCTAGCTCCCAGTACCTGGTCAGTCCAACCCTGAGTGAAATCTTGAATAGTGCAGTGTAGCTCTCAAATTGATAAGCAATTTGAGAATATACTAGTATGATACAAGCTGAAGTTATAACTCCATGATATGTAATAATGTTAGTCTTTATGATTTGTATTATGCCCTGTGTGCATGTTCATATTATGTATGCTTGTAAAGATTAATATGCACAAAAATGCTGTTATAAATAACCCAGTTTTTGGTTAAAAAAAAATTGTTATGTAAATATTGTAAAACCTCAGCACTGGGTTATTATGATCATAATTTCTCAGAGGTTTATCCACATCACACGAACGTTGAGGTCCTCTGTGGCAGGATTAGAGAGCAAATGTTTCAGAAGAAGTCAAGCTATAGAGCTAAGAGGGTTGATTTAATGATCAGATACAGAAACAACTTTAGAATTAGGTTACATGTATCCAGCTTTGTGCATAAAAAATGTGTAAAGCAATATGAAATATTGCTAATTCACTAACATTTAGGATGTTAAAAAAAATCACCAAATCTGATATCCGATAATAGACTGCATTATACATCATGAATGAATGGTTTTAGTACACTGAATGAGGAAATGTACTGTATGTACAGGTTTATGTGGTGGAAATATAAATGTAGAGCCATCTACTGGACAGTACAATGTACTACATCATTTAAATAATGACCATACATTAGGGTTCCTTAAATCTGGCTCACGGATCCAAATTCGGTCCTTGTTTTCCTTTCTCTCAGGTAGTTAATTGAACAATTAATACTATTGATCGGATCCATGATTTGAGGAACTCTGGCGTACATGATTTTTACTCCATTAGTTTGAAGACTGTTTCTCAATCCTGGTCCTGGTCAAACAATGTGTATTATTGACATGATGACTTGACAGTTATCTGCTATACATTTATGAAGATAATGCATATGTAATTCATATGAAATGTGTAGTAAGAGGTGTGTTTTTGATGGTAATGCCATTTCTTATGTATTTTTTAATACCTACCATCCCCATCAAATAGGGGTCATGGCTGATTAAGTTGAAATGATTGTCCAACTGACTGTCTAAGGCCATTATAATAAGTCAACAATAGAAGAACAAATTAATTGTAATCAGTTACCTCTAACATAATCTGTACTGCCAATCTGAAGCATAAATACAAAACAGAGTCAAGAAATGCCTTTGAGATCTGATATTTTTAATGACATAAACACACCTCCAACTACACATTTATTCCATGATTAAATTAGATATGCAGTAGCAGATTGTCAAGAGATGCCAATTCCAGATCAGCAGTAGATTAATGGCTCAATCAACCCTGGATGATCCAGCCCAATTGGAATTAAAACGAACATACACTGCAGTCCATAAGGATGCAAGATGAGAATCATTACAGGAAGTTACAGATTCATAGTGGGAGCTTTTTTTAGCCATATGGGCCTTAGATTAATTAGGATAATTGATTAAAGCTGTTTCAGACTATTACACAAATTGTGTTTTCTTCATGCAAACTGGGTTCCAGATCTCCCAGAAAACGGTGCACTCAGAACAGAACAGCTTGTGAAAGTCAGAGCTCAGTCAGATGTGCTAACAGAGAGATATTTTTGAGGTAATTTTTGTGTTTGTTTTAAAGACACAGCCTACTTTATACTAAACGGTGGTGGCCCCTACAGTGCCATATTAATCTTCGAGACTAAAATTAGTGGTTTGCTTGTGTTAACTTATTAATCAAGCATGGTGTATATATACATTTTCATTGGCCATTATTTCATGTGTAATGTCCACATTATATTGTATGTGGTTGTCTTAGGAGGAAAAATAATACAATGGCTACAGGCTTCCATTCCATTGCTTCCAGGCTTCCATGCTGTCATTGTGTAGGGAAGGACAGGACAATAGTGTTTTTTCTCTCCCTCCGATCAACGTGCATTGATTACATGGGCCTTGTTTGTCTTTAACAGCAGTTTGGCCTCTGAGTTGTGAGGAGCACTTGATGGAGTAATTACTCAGTGGGTGGTGTGGTGGGAGGTTCCTATGCTCTCTCCTCTCTCCTGAATTGTTGCAAAGTGTAATGAACAAAAACCATTTAAAAGGTTACAATGTTACAAACAGTTACCTTATTAAAATGAACCAAAATTGTATCTGTATAAAGTACGTACAAACATTCTATGTACTTTGTACAGTTACAACACAAATAATGCTTGTTTCTGTGGAAATTAATAACTGTGCAGTAATATTTCTCATCATTAAATAGATTTTGATTGTATAGATTACATATCCTGGACATATTCCTGGACTTGATTGCCTGAAGAGTTTTACTATAACAGGATATTTTGAATGGATGTGGACAAAACACTGTGGAGAAACCAGGCCAATTTATCAATAACAAAAACAATTTATCAATAACTAAAATATAAAAAAACATATGTCGGCAGCTACTCTCTCCGTATCGCATAATTAAAAAATGATTAGATGTCATGCGTGGCTTTACTCATAATCGATTCTTAAAAACTCAACATTGCGTTGCTTTGTATTTATTGTTAGTTTCACTCCAACTCACAGACCTTAACAACTCAACCACTCCTTACAAATGTTAACATTAGAAATGTGTACATATAATGTCAAGAATAGAAGTAAAGCAGAAATACTCATATTAGGAAATAGTAGTTTTAGTTTAGTTTGTCTCATTTTCCTTGAGCTTTAGAGAAGCACAGCCCTGGGGCTCTTTCCTAAATGCCATTGTGAAGAGAACAGACAGCACAAAGGAAATGAGAATGCGGAAGAGGGGAAGGGGAAGGGGTGTCAGTGAGATGTGAGCTTACAGACAGAAACACTGATCACTCAGCACAGCAGAGACGTGTTGCTTCAATTTGTTTTAATAGCTTAAAAGTTAATAAAATCTGAGATATATTTTTTACAGCGTACATGTGATGTCATGGTTTCTTAAAAATCTTCAATATTAAAGTTTAAACAACCACTTCCCAGTCTAAACAATTATTTATCAATTTAGCCTCTGAGATAGTCAATTACACCATTTTGTTGCATCCTGATACAATACTCAATGCATTGTTTCCTTCGGTTAGCTGTCAAGCAGCCAGTTGCTTTGTGTGTGAATTTACTTTGAAAAGCATGGGGACAAAATTCCAAGGCGTGACAATAAGTTGCTCTTCAAGTTTGTCGTAAAAGTAATGCTAGTACTACTACATCTTTTTGGAAGCCAATTAGATTGCATTATCCATGAAATTCTTTTTTTCATTAAAGACATTAAAGTCATCAATTAAATCGACTTCTTCTCAACATTGGTTAAACATTGAGCCATTATTGTTCCTGACATCTGAGTTTATACAGCACATATTTTAAGATGTATTATTGTAAAAAACAAAATCCATCAGATATAATTGTGTAGTAAATAAAAAGAAGCTAGCATATCTACTTCACTAACTTCACTTATTATTTGCTGTAATTTATCCTCCCTTAGAACTATAGGCTATGGGAGTGATTGTAGAGAAACAGTGGTGGCATACAAAAACATAGGATGGGGAAGGGCAATCCTATTTACAGTCCATAAACTTTCTTTTCAGACAGACATTTCTTGCTGACTCAGACAAGCTGCAATCAAATTGTTTTCAATAAAGATCTAATATCACCAGCATTCAATGTGGCCTGTTATGTGTCAAATAATAATTTGCTGTTCTTCCATAAAACAAAAAAACAAAAAAAACATTTTCACTGTGAAATAAGGCTCTGTATTCTACCAAATCTGCTACTGATTTTTTTCCCATTACAAATATAATATAATCCAGAGCACTTTCAGTTATGTTGAAGTAAAGACATGGAAATAACATTGTATACAATAAGTCGTCGTTGTATGTAATGTAAACAGGGAGACAAAAAGATAAAACTGTAAGTTTGCACATTTACTCAATAAGTAGCCTACACATTGTACTCTCACAATATGGAATTCAAACCTATTACTTGAATCAAGGTCTGCAAACCTCCCTGCCTGAACAAAGCAAGAAGATACATGCTAAATCTGAAACTGTCGTTCATAACTGCTGTTTTTTTTTCTCCCCTGAAGCGAAGATATTGAAACCATGCGCATGCTCACTGCTACAATGTGGGAAAAGCAAATTAAGGTCTCACATACTTCCAGTGCGCATGGTCAGTAATACGGTGCGATGATTGATCTAGGCTTGGTGTGTTTCTGAGCTCGTGGGGTCGAATCAGCTGCACTTCATGCTTTGCTGTGTGTGCAGCGGGCGGAAGTTCGCGAATATTACTGGATACAAATATATTATTCAAAATCTCTACTAACAAAGAAAACAGAGAATGTCGGCTATTAAAGCTAAGAAAGTAAAAATGGCCACCAAATCATGCCCACAATGTGATCAACAGGTGAGAAATGGTGCATATTTGACATTTTTATTTCACCGAAATTGTGAAGTGTACGAATGTTTGCTGCCAAAGGAAAACTCATGCATCTGAACAAAAGTTGGGGTGCTGCAATGGAAAGGGTTGACAATAGCAGAAGGATTGCTGCCGATAGTCACGAATAAACTGCATACATTGTGATACTGCTTGGTCGGTAGTTCGCTATATTCGTTGGTATTCTGTTGTAGCTGTGTTACACGGCAGAGCAATGATCGCCCTTCGGTGAAACCGTGAAGTTAGTAGACTATTGATTTCGCTTGTTATACAGTAGTTAAGCATGCTGTTGTTAGCTAGCTAGCAATATTTCGCCGTCTCCTCCCTTCTGATATCACGAATGGCCAGCCTTTAAAACTACTATCGCTGGCACTAGTAGAGCTAGCTAATGTATATAAATTCCGAATCCGTGAATAACGAGCTAGCTAGCGAACTACCAATATTAACTGCTTTATGCCAACGCAGATTGTCTTTTAATTAAGGCACATTAAAGTACCCAAGAGCTAGAGAACGATATGGCTAACAAACCTATTATAGCAGCTCTGTTCCTGATACTATAGGGAACGTTGGCTATAGTTGTGTATATATCGATATTCGTTGTTTTTTTCCCGAGGTTTACTCGAAGGTAATTGCATCTCACTGGCAAGCTAAATGCTTTTAGCTGCTGGCGATATTGGCCGATGTTCAAATTCGTAGTCATCTACTGCTGGATTTCATCAATGACTTTTTCCATAGAATAGAAGAGCACACGACAGCAACATTAATGCATGCATCGTTTGAGTCATAATCATCCAGCGATATACTCGTAGGCCTATATTCTATGTAGCGGCACACGGATTCAATGTAAAGTATTTCTCCCGATAGTTTTTTTAAAATAGTAATTTGATAGTAATGTGTTTTTCTTTTTACTTTTCAAGATATAAAGTTGTTAAATGCAAATTCAGTTGTTGTACAATAACCTCACGTGACGAAGCTCTCTAACTTAACTCAGCTGGCGAATATGTACAACTAATCTTTTATATAGTAACTTATTTGTAATAATATATTTTTTTCATTCCTTTTTAGATCCCAGTAGCTTGCAAGTCGTGTCCATGTGGCTATGTGTTTATTAGCCGAAAACTTCTAAATGCCAAACTAACTGAGAGATCGTCACCTGGAATAGGTAATGGAATCACATTTGCTAATCCTAAATATTACTAAAAATATTGTTTTTTAAAGAGTAGATCTTAAAGAGAAATACAAAAACATGTCTGGCATAGAAATGGAAATTAAATGACGCTATGTCTGTTCTGAATGGGCCATTATTCGTTTTCCACCGAGATGACCTTACGACTTTGTTTAGAAATATTTGGCATGGACCACGTATTCTTTCAACCACAGGATTCTTGCTTCATTATGCGTGTGTTTAAAGAAAGCGGACATTATCTATTTACTGTCTCTTGTAGCCTATGTTTGTGCAATCTTTGCCACCCCACACACACACTATTTTCTCAGATTTTCGAAAATGTTTTCTTTGGCAAAGGCTACACTTAGACGTTTAATATGAATGTATACCAGAGGAGCTGGCTGGCTGAAGCCATTCTTGCACCAGTGAATACAGAGAACAGTGGGGGATGGGAGTTTGATTTTTAATTCCAGGCTGAAAAGCTCATTCACTCAGTTCTCCAAAGATCCAGTGCTCTGGATAAAGCATAGATTTTGACATGGCTGACTGGTTTAATGTAGTATGTCCAGTCAGTTGTTTATAATAGGAAGGATTGCTTAATCAGGCTAAATAAAAACTTCAATAAAAAAAAAAAAGTGATTTGAGTGACTTTCAGAAAGTTGTGATTTCTAATTTTGCCACAAAAGAAATGCTTAGGCTGTATAACGCATTAAGGACATCTCATTTTATAACGTGATGTAAACCCGGCAAGCAGTCTGCTAAATGCTTAATATGTAATGTTAAAAAATGCAATATGTGCATATTATGTATAGGGCACTGAATCCAGCTTGAATAGGTGAGCACACTCATAGAAGAACAGGACATTCAGTACTGTTTTTGTAATATTTGTTTCATAATATATGCCCTCATTGTGTTGTGGCTGGCAGCCTTTGTGACATCCTGTTACTGTCAAATACAGTGCACACACATTTATGGTGGACTTCAAAACCTTAGTCTAGGAAGTGTTTTTTTCCCTCTCCATCTCCCCCCTCCCTCCTTTACAATTTGTGTATTTTGCACTTGAGTTATGAGTGGAATGTTAAACAGGTTTTGGGATTGTATGATATCTCGCGTTATTTTAAACGTTTGACAGTTTGTAAAATAAAATAAAGTGCAAAATGCCATATTTACCATTTAATTCATTGCCTACATCAGAATATACCATGAGACACATAGGTTTTGGCCTTGGTGGCAGGTCAGAATGCTGCCCTTTCAGTCTGAGAGTGAGCTCAGATTACTGTTGGGTGATATAAATGATTGGTGTTTTTTCCTCTGTAGGAGGAGTATATCATGCGTCTATCCTCTGACACTGTCTACACTTTGTGGTGGTCAAGGTTTCATTTTCCCTAAGACTCTTCCCCCCCCCCCTTACAATCAGAAGAAAGAGATTACACCTTTTTTTAGGTTGAAATTCAAGTTCTGTAAAGTGCTAGTTACTCAGTCACATGATATTATGTTTGTCCACACAGAAACTCTCAGGGGAAAACAAAAATCATTTTTAGAACTGAATGTTCTTTTTTTCCATTCCATTTTATACTGCACTTTATTTCATTTAAATAATAATGGATTGTTTTCTGCATGAGCCCCCAAATACAACTGGAGTTTGGGAACAGCTGCAGGTTTTACTCCGATGAAAGCTTGCAGGAAATGAGCCATCTTTGACTCCCCTCTGCTAGGAATGATGCAGATAATGACAATGCATGCATTGTCTCTTCAAACAGTTTATAATATAAGGATTCATTATGAGTCAAGTATGAAAAAGGCATTAATGGTGTTAAAATATTTAGGAAAAAAAATCAGCTCCGAGCAGATCAGGATATTCACACAGGGTGATACAACTTGGTGCTGGTGACACGATCTTCAGCAAGTACAATGAGTCATGTCCTTGTCCTTAATCTCTCTGACATTCTTTGTTCCTGTTAGGGGAAGCTAAACAGTATAGATTCAAGCAACTGTTCATAAAATCAGATGGATCATTAATGGCTTCCCAGATATACAAATGTTTTGGCATAGCATGGTGACATCATGTTAAATTGACCCAGAACAGTTTAAAATGAAACTAAACTGATGAAATCCGTATTAGAAGTTAAATAGCTAACATTTATGGAAGAACAAGTAAGCTACTCATCAGCTCAAGATGAGTCATCCGCTCCTTTATTGTTATTGAGTTATGCTGAAGCTTCGCACCCTTATGTTCAGCAAAGTGGACTCATTAGAATGCATTGAAATCAGTGGAATGACATAAATCACGAGGAAATAAAATATAGAAAACAAAAAATAATCATGGCACTCAAGCATTCATTGTTACGGTGTAACGTATATTTTGCCTTCTACCCTGTTAATATCTGTCTGCCTTTGTCTGGTAGTCAGATGTTATCTGTGTTTTCATCACATAGTCATTTGTCTCATGAGATCGGTGTTCATTTCTAAGCCTTCATACTGAATAGAACACTCTGGGGAAACTTGCTGAAGTTCATTATCGAGATGAAGGATTTTTAAACGTTTCCCTAAAAATAACGCACTGTGTCATTCAGAGCTTATATTCTTATTCAGAATACATTCCACAATTAAAATAAGATTGTTTTATGCCAAAGAACATTTTGAGCCCATTTTCTTCTATGCACTAAATCTGTGTGGAATATGACTAGAGTTGTAAACTGATGTTATTTGTGCGCAGTCATAAAAATCATGAGCGTGCAAAGGACTAAATGAAATGTTCTAGAACAACCTGAGGCATGTTCAGTAAAGTAAAGGTGATGACATTTGTTGCATATTTCTATAAAATGACATTTTGTTGACATATTTCTAAACCCCTAAAATAAGAAAAATTAATTCTGTTATTAAAACATGAGTCTTGGTGAATTTATTGCTGAAATGAATGGGAATTTTCCTGTAATTTTTTTGTACATTATTTATGTCCATTATTGGCTACATATTTAATAACATTTTGCGGAAGTGAAATATTTAATGTTTGTTCTGTTGGCCATTTTAACAGACAAGTTTGATGCTAAGCAGAGGAGAACGGAAAGGATCCGCAGGGAGAAGATCAACTCCACTTCGACGAATGACATGGAAAACAGGAGGCGGTCTCGTTCAAACAGCCAATCAGAACAGATCCGCAGGGGAAGGGGCCGGCCAAAGACCATAACTCACAAGAAGCAGGAGGAGGAGAAAGGTAAAGCCCAAACTAGCTGAAAACTAAGCTAGCACTCAACCAAACTGGCACAGTATTTATACATTACATAATAAACAGATTCATTTTTATTTTGGTTGTCCCAATGTTTTTGCTTTAACAGGCTTTTTTCTTATTTTTAAGGTCAAAAGTTTGTTTCATGTAAACTATTGTTTTTGAAAATAACAAAACATTTTTTAAATTCACAAATGGCAATGAACAAAAATGGCAAGGAATAGGATTTTAAAAAATCATTGAAATTCTGGTATTCTCTTCCCTTGTGAATATTAACCGCTGTACACTGTACGCTGATTCTAGGCATTCTGCTTGGATAGGCAGTTTGCCTAGTCAAATCTGGGGAGCCTGTCTTGTCTTGGGTCAGGAGTAAAATCTTTGACTCAACGTTGAATCTTTTGGGCAGAGCGATGATATTGGCAGCTCTCCGATGACATATTACACAAATGTGCTTTTAATCCAACTCTGTTTCATGGCGAGGCTGTAGCTGCTGATAGTTTTTACATGCATTCTTTTAGGTTCCATTGCAGGTTGTGATGGTGGGCTAATGCACGTGTGATGATGTGAGAAAGTCATGTGTAAAATGACAGTGTGCTCTGTGTGCTGTTAGTTGAGGTTCAACGTCTACCTGCTAATGGGTAGGTTTTGTGTCAGTGGAAAATGCCCATCATATTGCTGTCACAGGAACAGTGCTAGCTTGGTTAAGCGTTGTGAGAAGTGAGATCTGGCTCCTTCCCTGCTTTCTCGGGATCAATGATTTACAGATGAGTGTCCCCAGCTCAAAGGGTGAATTAATCATGTCCCTGGCAGTTCTGTCCTTGTACTAATGCTCCGTTTCCACCCAGAGTGATAACTATACAATTGTAAAAATCATTCCAGTTCAAATGAATGAAATTCTCTACACTACAACATTAACTGTAAAATTTGTAAAAAATCTTTCCATTTCAAATGAATGACTGTATATATATAATTGAGCTAGGATGGTAATGATCAATGTCGTTTGGATCATTCTCAGAGCTAGTTTTTAGAACACATCTCCAACAATAAAACATGTCTAGCCAAGTCACTGCTGTGCAGTGTGTACCCGTGGGATGTGCATGCATGCATACAAGGATAAACCCTTTTCTGGTGCGGATGCTAGTGAATGATTCATAATTTACTGTTCTAGTTATAGGGCCTATCATCAAACAGAGGCACATGTTAAGACCATGCGCTTTATCTCGCATCATTAATTAATTCCTTATTACTCGCGTAAGGACATTTTACAGTCTCATATATGAGGAATTGACTTGCATCTGATGTTGTTGGTACTGTAATCAATTTCAATTCCCTTTCCTTTTCCACAGAAAAGCAAGACAAAGAGATCGATATTTACGCCAATCTGTCGGACGAGAAAGCCTTTGTGTTTTCAGTGGCTCTGGCTGAGATCAACAGAAAGATCATGGGTCAGAGGCTGATCTTGTGACCGGAACATTTACGAGGGGATCACGAGGTGGACACTCAGGACCAGCACTGCAGGAACACTCATGACCGCAGTGGGACCTTACTGGACCGGACGCAGAAAGCGCGTTTTATTAACTGCGCCGCTCCCACTGAGGGCTTGATCAGGGTCACTGACCAGGGAACAGTGGCTCAGTGACTCGGTGGTGCGCACGTCTACATGATCTAGAACCAACTGCTATCTTTAAAAACAAATAAGAACTTTCAGAATGAATGGAAACAGAAAGTGTAGGAAACTGAAATATTTATGTATTTTCCTATTGTATATATTGTGGATTCTTCATCATGCCAAACAGACAAATGGAACTGTGTCAAATGGAACAAATAGTATTTTTAAAAAGTGGTTATTTCTGTATGGGGTCTGGGTGTCACTGGACAGAGTTAAAGGACAAACATTAGACGTTTGCTTATCTACAGTATTGTATGCCTTTACAGCTATATGAGAATATGAGTCATGATGTTTGATAGATGCTTTTGAATCCTGTTTAGTTATCGGGGAATATGCCTTAGCCATTTATATTTATTATGCCTGTACATTGTTAATTTAATTGCATATTTTATTCTGTTTTAGCAAATGGCTAATGTATACATTTCATTTGGTTAAATATTTTCTCTCTTCTTAAATAAACTGAATATCAAAGGCAAAGATGAGCAAATACAAATACATGTGGGCACTTTTTTGCTGTTAAATTAGTTGATTTAGGGTAGAGATTTGTGCTTACATTAAAAGGATTAAATAATGTGACTTATGTCCAGCTAGTAAAAAGTATCTCTAATGGAAAATCTGACATAGTGTAGTTCTCTGAATGTGGTTTTTAGCATGTGCTCTTAAAACTGCAGAAACAGAGTTGTAAGGAGTTTCTGTGTGGCAGAGTGTGTGCAGGGCCATACCTCCTCCACCCTGAGCACCTTTAATGAAATCATACAGGATCGCTCTGGAACATTTTGAGTTTTGCCAGTGTTCACAGGGTGCTAAAAACACGACACACTCATAATATTATAATATTTGGCCTGGGTATACTTTAGCAGTCAAAGTTGAAATTCTGGAGCTGTTTTGTAAGATTTTGCTTTTGAAGAAACAGTGTTCTCTTTCATTAGGAAATTTACAGAAATGTTTGCCCAAACAGTTGCATCTGAGGCTTTCCCAACTTTGTATTTTCTTTTCACATATTTCTGCGGTCAGCGGTCCACATCGTTTAAGCAAAGTTAAAATTGAAAATAGTTAGCTTAAGCAAATTACATTTTGTTGACTATACAGGTTGTGTTATGGCTACATATCAAAATACTTGTCTCTGACAAATTTATTTAAAATATCTGTCTCTGCAATGTGTCATAAAACGGTAGTATCGACCAACTGATCTTTACTGAAATATTCATTACCAAGTGTGGCTTGCAAATAGTGAAAAAATGATAAATACTTTTAAAGATCATATACATATTCTAAAAACAATCAAATAATTTTGTAATACCAGAAATGAGGTTTGTAGAATTGTCATAACATTATTGAAAAATGGATTGCAATATTTGCAATAAGGACTGTAATGTCAGACTAGACATTACATGTCACAATAGACATGGATTAATACAATATTATTCAAATGTTAATACAAAAACGTGATGTTGCTGATATAAAACAAAACATGACATTATTGGCAAAAACAAACTGGGTTTGAAGTCATTGGGAAAACAAAGGCCGCAAAAATCTAAACTCTTTGGCCTATACAATCGATGATAACTTTTGAGTGGACACCAGATTCAAACTCAATTCAATATAAACACGATGTGCTTTGTCCATTACAATGAGCAAGTGTTATTCATTATTATTTTTTCTATCTGATGCAACATCATGCATTGTAGCTGTTTAGAGCATGCTTGGTTTTAGTTTGATTGAATTTGGGCCTCAATGTTGCTAAAAAGGGAACTCTGCTGTCCATGGCAGAATGCCCAGTAATTCCACTGTTAAATCAGCAGGAGGCCCTGCTGGTCTTAATACTCTGCTAATACAGACACTCAGAGTAAATCACATGCCTTCCTCTAGGGTTAGCAATCTTATCATCAATCAACATTTTAATTGCTAACTGCTAAGATTTGCCCAACATACTTTTTGCCCATTCATACAATTTGCCCATTCATACTAATGAAACATCTGTGGAGTTGCACACAGCTGTTACCATACTATTTAAGTAGGCAATGTATATATTATTCGATTAGGGCCGTCTTTGCTTTAATGCCGTCAAATTCTTTTCAGATGTGAGCTCTTTTGTGTGTTCAAGCTTTTCTTTACAATCCCCTCACCGTTGATATTCATTAACCAGATTGGCAGGGGTGGGCCCCTTGTCTCTGTGGCAATAAACACCTGTTTGCGACTTGCTTTTTCTCCCAGAGACAGCTCCTCGGCTTCCTGCTAATGGCTCATCTGCATGGAACTTCTCTCAGTTTCCATGGAGCAGAATCCACCCACACCGTTTAAAATGATTACACCTGGGCCAAATTCAACCACTGTACTTTTCCTTTCATTCCAGCGAGGACAATTCTCTGAGGATTTATTTTAAAATGGTGTGAAAGATGAAAAGACTGACTGTAATCTCCCGGTTTGTACGTGCGTCGCTGTGCTTTTGATGACCCCTGTTTATGAATGGTTGGTCGCTGATGTAAAGTCTGGCCATTAGCATCCCTGATAGGGAGTTCCTGGCTGCATTGTGCAGATTCACGGACTGTTTCAGAGAGCACAAAGGAGTGAGGCATGTCTGGGTGTGAAGAGTGAAGGCCAGTGTGATCCAGAAACATTGTGGCTGGGTCAGCATGCTCCTGGCAGTAAATTAGAAAGGAAAACATTTGATTATACTATATATATACTCTCTATATATATATATAGAGAGAGGGAGGATCTTTTTTAGTTTTAACAAATCACATTTTCTATACTGCTTCAGTACTTGCAGGTCTTGGTTTCAGCACAATGGAAAGTCATAATCTTTTTTGTTTGCTAGTTTTTTGATCACTACTGTTCAAATTTATCACAGGTTAACTAATATTTGGATCACCTGAATAGTTCATCCTTGCTCACTGCACCTGCTGTGTCAGCTGTTTCACACGCACCGTAGTGCAGACATCAGTGAAACAGTTTCAGTTCCAGTTTGAAGGGGGAAGGAGATAAATGCTTAGAAGAGTGTAGGAGTGTGTGTCCGTTGCATAATTTGCATAGTAGACCTGGAATAATGAGTTTCTGCAGAGGCAGGCTGAGGTCAAGGACCAGTATCACAAGAATTTGGTCTTTCGATGGATCATCCCTGACTCCAAAAACAAGACAGGAGGGCTTGTACTCAGCCATGGGCAAATTCATTACATTATTAAATAGATTAATAGTGATAAAACAACCTGTTCAGTTTGATCTAGGACAGCTTCCATTCTGAAACAATTTCCACAAAGCACTTCACAGGCAAAAGGAAGATGTTCAACATGAGGGAATGTCATGAAAAAGATTTTGTGGAAAAAGGAAATTAAGATGAATGCCTTGGTTGACTAGCGGAGGTTTATACACCTCCCCGGTGTTCTATTCGATTCTCTCATGAATTAGTTTCTGACAATAGCAATAAAAATGATGTGCAAACAGGCCCTAACCTGATTACAGACAAAACAATTCTCATTCTTAAAAAAAGTAGAATTTGGAGCATTCTAATCATAGTCTCATTCTAATGAACTGTCCTGCTGTCAGTCATTCTAATCATAGTCTCATTCTAATTAACTGTCCTGCTGTCAGTCTGGGAGAGCGCAGACAAACACTGCTCTCTTCTGAAACATGTGATGCCAGCCATTGCTTTTTTTTTTCCAGAAAACCCTCAGGTTTTAAGAGGTTGTGTAGAATAATTGCTTAGGTTTTAATAGGCGTTTTTAGCAGGCATTTTAGGTCTGAATGGGTTATACAAGCTGAACGCAGGCCCTCCATTGGGCAGCGGGGATCTCTGCTGAGTGGTGAGACGCAGCCACCTGGCAGGATAAATCCTTCTCTCCCTGGGCAGCACTACTACCAATTGTGATGGGTCTGCTGCAATTGTGATTAGCCACAGTCAGCACTGTCACGAGACCGTGGGGCTGATTGACTTCTTCGATTAAAGTGCACTTGTTCATTTTTATGCTGTAATATTATTCTGGTCTCACTCTAAGTGAAATAATGACTCTCATTGCATAGTAGTATCTTAAAATGAATAATGGAGTATTCAGACAGAGGGCAGGTGATGGGGAAATTATTGAATAGAACATACTTCCCCTGTTCACACATACTGTACTATAATTTGGTCGAAGCACTTTTTTGTAAACGAGAGTGGAAGTGGAAATCTGTAATCTATAATTTGTTGTTTAGCTTTCAGTGTTGATACTTTCATTTTTGTAACACATTTTTTTCAAGATTAAATATCGCCATGACCTAAAATGTTGATTTTCTTTGTTGCACAATAAAATATGTTAGAGTAGGGTAATGCGTATTTGATGTGGGAGTCTTATTCATTTGGACTGAATTTGTTTATTGAATCTACTGAAGCTGCAGGGACTGCCCTGTTCTAGAAGCACTGCATGGCACTGTTAAAGTTGTGCCTTACCTTTAAAGGTTTTGGGGGTCTTCCACACCCTCCCTAGCACTTCCCTTGGCAGTGACATACATACAGGGGTTGGACAAGGTAGTGGAAACATCAAACAATATATAAATATTTATTAACTAAAAAGGAGTTTGGCTACCCTTAGCCACTAGAACATCTTCATTCCTTCTTGGAATGCTGTTATACACGTTTTTAACTGTTTCTACTGGGATATTGGGCCATTCTTCAAGAAGGAAAGCCTCCAGTTGAAGGTGGTGGAAATCTACTCTGCACTCTATGTTCCAGAACTTCCACATAAAGGTTCAATGATGTTTACATATGGTGATTGGGGAGGCCATGGAAGGTATTTGACTTCATGTAACCACTCTTGAATCCATTTAGTAATGTGTATGGGGGTATTGTCCTGGAATATGAGAACATCTTGAGGTAACAATGTGTGTGTGCCATAGGGTGCACCTGGTCAGCTGAAATGGCTCAGTATTCCTTGGCTGTAATTCTACCATGCAGAGAAATAATGAGACCCAATAAGTCCCACAAGATGGCTGCCCATACCATAACACAGCGGTCCCTGTTTTTTGCACCACGGACCGGTTTCATGCAAGCCCATTTTTCCACGGACCGGGGGTGCATAAAAAAACTGAGACAAATGCAGAAAAGAGGCACAGATGGAAGTGGTCATTTTTCAAAATAAAACACCCTGCAGACTGCGATAGTCAATAAAATTGAATTAAAATTAAAACGTTTTTATTATTTCTGTGCGGCCCGGTACCAAATGCCTCACGGACCGGTACCGGGCCATGGCCCGGTGGTTGGGGACCCCTGCCATAACAGATCCACCACCATGTTTAACAGTTGGGAACATAAACCCCATCCAGATGTAGAAAGAAAAGTAAAGGATGACTCATCAGACCATATTTCTTTATTCCACTGCTCAGGAGTACAGATTTTGTGCTCTACACAACAGGTTATGCATTGTTGCGCATTAACCTTACATTAAGGTTAATGCGCAACAAGTTACAATTGGGTTCAGAATGGCAGCCCTACCATAAATCATATCAGCTTGTGAAGCTAATGACATACATTTTTTGTTGACTGGGTTACAGCGGTGTAAATTCAGTTCAGTGGTAATATTTGAGGCTGTTTTTAGTTTTTTTGCTTTTTTGCAACTATCCTAGTAAGTGTTTGTCTATTCCTGTCAATGAGCTTCAACTTGTGACCACTGTTCCTCTTTCCATATGCAGTTTTTCCTTGTTTTGCATAATGCAGTCATAACTTTCAACGTTGTTCCCTTTGACATCATTTTAAAATAATTTTGCAGCTTTTGTGAATGACGCATCTGCAATTCCAGCACCAATTATTTGACCTCTTTTACAATTTGTTAGATCTCTCATGTTGCTTTAGAAACTCACATTTAAAGTGTTGATTTTAAAATGTCTTTCATAGCAGAAACATATTGGTAATTGGTATTGATATGAATATGTAACACCTCTAGACTCGTTTTAAATTGCAATTTAAATACTTCAAAATATGTGCTTTTGCATTTGGTGTTTCCATTATTTTGTCTACACCCTGTACACACATTTGAAGGAAAGATCCATGTTCCATGCCAGTGCAGTGCCATATTGAGATGTACAGAGTGGGTTTATTCCACACAGGGAGACTGTGGCTGAAGAAACCAATAGGGTCCAGCAGCTTGCCTGTGTTGAGAGAATATTGCACTATAGAACCCCATGTCTGATTACATTTCTGCCTGTCTGGAAAATTTAGCGTTGCAATATTCTTGGGTTTATATCTTGGGTAACAGGAAATGGGGAATGAACAATGCCATGCGTTCTGGCCAAATTCCTGGGGAGAAAAAAATGTTTGTACAGATGCAACAATTTCCTCCCATTGCATGTCTCTAGATTTAGGTTTGGAGTTTCCATACTATGCCTTTGATACAGGCTTAGGCCTAATACGACAACCGATCACAAGACGTGGGTAAGGACAGATGACAGGATATTTAAATCTCATGCCACAGTTAATGCATCTTGATCATTCTCAGTTAATGCATGCAGTTTAGACCATTCACAAAACTGCTTTAAAACAATATTGCCATTGCCAGTGCGTTGCTGCAATTTCATATAAAGTATATTTTTTCGATTTGTAGATCTGATTGTGAATTTATTTTGGTAAGAGATACTTAAATGTGATTGAAATTCTCTGAATCCCTGATTCATAAATCACTTTATCAGTAACATTCTCTGACACTAGCTAAACTTCTATTTGCTCTTTTTCTGTTGCTTAGCAACAAAGAACGGTTCATTATGTCTTTTCTGAGGGCATATGCTGCGGAATGTGTTGCTGTTGTCATTGTGTAATTAGGGTCAGAGCTGCAGCTAGGGATATTGGGCCAAATTTACATCACCTTTCCTGCAAAAAAGCTACTGAAACAATAATGTTATCTTGTATCTTTGGAATATACAGCTCAAACTCAAAAGCTGTTGCTAGCTTCTTTTTAATGTGTTTCTTTCCATTTAAATTGGGCAATTGCACCTATTCCTTGGTAAATTTGAGCCTCTATATCATATTTTATTTCATGTATATTTACGTTAAACTGTATTTTTACCAGTTTAAACATTTTGTGAAAGTTTGCATCCCTTTAAATCTTTTGGACCAATATTTATTGGAAGCAGAAAAAAACCCTAATGGTTTATTATTTCACAATGATCAAGTTTGTATTGGTTCACTGCTTTAAGTTAATTTTGAATGTGTTTATTACATAATTCTCTGTAGCCTACTTACTTAAAATATAATGGAACTTAAACCTGGTTACAAATCCACTAAACCTGAACTACATTATAATTCCTCCTACTCTGGGAAAAGGCCTGCAGTTCAATATTGAGCAAATATTTCCATACTATTTTAGAACCGTATCTTAATTTGTTTGTTTATAAAATATACATTATGTATCTCACAATAGTGTCTTCTACCAGTGCCTACTACTTCTACTAGCCTATCAACACCACCACAGAAACAAATTTCACAGTTTAATTGGCTTAACTCACTTCAGGCTGTCAGGAGCTGGTATGATTATTCAAGAGTGCTCTGGCGCCCTTCGATGTGTACAAACGTCCCCCGAAAGAAAAGCATGCTATCTGATCGAAAGCGTTGTTTAAATTAACATGCGATGAAAAGCTAAACAAAAAGCTTGCAAACGCATACGCAAGCCACCAACAAAAAAATTAATTTGTATCATTTTTAATGTCTACTTAGTCTACATGCTATACGTGTCTTTTGTGAGTAGGCTACTTGGCACCACAACACGATTATTTACTTATTATATATAGAAAAAATTATATTTGCATTGTGTAAATTATTGTATTGATTTGGCCCACCGCAATATTCTCTAAACATTTTTGTCCCGTGGCCAAATGTAGTTTCCGACCGCAGGTTCTAGACCTTCTTGCCTGCAGTCTTTTTTTTACACCAACAGAGGGCAATCAGGTGATGCAGTATTCTGAGATACTGTAGCGGGAGGCACAATATCGCTTTAAAATGTAGACATTTCAGTTTTGTTTCCCCTTACAAAAGTTTAAAAAGCCTTAGCCTCATTAAGGTTCTGATAAAGTTGAGAGGAGACATACATTGTACAAAAGTAGTGAGTGTAAATTGTGAATTACATTTTTTTTTTAAATAGTAAAAATTTTGTTTTTATTATTTAAAAAATATTTGTTGCAGTCTTGATACAGGTAACTGCCAGAATAAAGGAGACACCAACATATAGTGTGTTAGTAGGGCGTTGGGCTACTACAAAGCCACTAGAACAGCTTCAATGCACATTGGCATAGAAGTGTCTGGAACTCAGCTTGAGGGATGCGATCTCCAGAATCTCCCATAAGTGTTCAATTACTTTGAGATCTGAGACAGCCATGGCCATTGGTATCCTGAAAGAATGGCTTTGTATTTATTGGCATTTACTTTGCCCTCTAAGGGGTTGAGGACCTAAAGACCTAAGCCAGAAAAGTGCACCACACTGAGACGGATGCGTGAGGGTTGGACCCGATATGCACGAAACAATGACGTGAAGTTAAGGGCTTTATTAAAGGAATGTCCAGGAAACGTAGTCAAACAAAAGCAAAGTCCAATAACCAAAAAATCCAGCCAATAACCAAAGTGCAGTACCGAGGGAGAAGGCAGTCTCGAACTCGGTAAACCATGCAAAAATCAAACAAACCAGAGTAGCTGTCAGCGGGGCAGAGGTACAGGAGGACGGTGCAAGAGGCAAGACCAAAGTCCGCTCCGCGGGGCAAAGGCACAAAAGACAGCAAGCAAAACTCGTGACAAGATAACAAGATAATTAGTCGTTGTTAGTAATTATCCTATCCTGACCTAGCGTTAGTAGATTAGTAAATCAGACATGAACGTAAGGAAACATGAATACACGTGGTTAGAACCAACAGGGAAGCGTGAGCGACAGCGAGAGGGAGAGAAAGCATGAATGCAAGATCTGCGGAAAGAACATGGAAAAGTGTATGGTTTAAACATGAACAGAAACGTAACATGAAAACAGAATCACGACATGACATGAAATGCAGCCACTAGAACCCTGTTTCCTTTATTTTGGCAGTTACCCGTAGTATAGATATAACCTTGCTTTTGTACGTCGAGGATGACGAACTTGAATAAATTATTGGTAAGGAGTCTGACATCGAGAGTGATGCTGACGACGAAATTGACGACCCGTCTTTTGTCCTCGACAACGAGACAAAATAGCCCAAGACCTCTAAGGGCTACAATCTCTGAATCATATCTGCCAATATTATAATTTAATCCCACCACTTTCTCTCTCTGCAACTGGCAGCCTCACTTGGAGTTCCATACAAGAGTCTTGCCTTGGAAAATAAAATTCCTCACTGCTGACTATGCCAAGCTGGGTCACCAGGCCCTCTTCAATTATTCAAATAAACTATATTTGTCCTGCTTTGGTAACATGGTCTTCACAAACATTGTAACTCCTACTGGCTAAAAAATCCTAATGCTTCTTATACAATTTCTGGTACAAAATGTATATTCACTTTGTCTTTGAATTGTTATTTTTCTTGATTATCATTACTGACTTTACTGTGTTAAGCAAGTTAGCTTGTGATCTCTTAATTCTGAATGATAGATGCTTTTGTAAATACTGTTTGAACCTCTTATTTTAAAGATGGTTATAAGAAAAAAGGTGACTTTCTCTTGGCTCAGGGTCTAGGAAACAAGTTGAGCTTCTCCTGTTGTGCTTTCTGTTCAGGGGAATGCAGAGTTTAATGCTTAAAAACAACATGAGGCAATGGATGGGCAATTAATTTCAAATGTTTCCTATGTTAGTTTTCCTATATTCCAAAGTAAAGATCAGGCGGCATCTATTTGGAGTGATTTGGGTTTAACTGCAAAACCTGCTTTGACTATATTATGAAGCCATTCACTGTTCCCACAGTTGCTATTAATATACATTACATAAATGCAAAGTTCATACTGTACAGTTATGCCAGAAGCAATTTCAGGTGTTTTCTGTAAAACCTGACTGGCTGTAAGCAGAAGGCGTCGGTCTCTGCAGCGGAATCAGGGCGATTAGTGGCCACACCTACTGGCATAGCAGCCAGAGCACACACCTGTCTTGTGTCTTCTAATTGTACCTGTGTGCTTGAAGCTGCTCTGCTCTCTTTAGTAGCTGGCTGGAAGCAGGAAGCAGAATGCTGAAAAGAGTGAGAGTATTACCTGAGTGGCTGAAAAGTGAAGGTTGTGTCTTATTTTGTTTATATTGTACTCTTGCTCTGTTTCTCTTTCCCGTGTCTGGGAGAGAGAGAAAAAGAAAATAAAGATCCGGTCCTTTGACCATAAAATTCACTCTCCGTCTCCTGCTGCTCTGTTCTCATCCGAGGATTGTCACATGGCGTGTGACACTTGATAATATGATTGTGAACTGAAGAGCATGTCCAAAAATCACCATGGCGCATCATGCCTTACCACCATTGAATTACACATGAGCAAGGCTGCCACAGTTAGCTGACATTCCTATTTCAAATTAATCCCAAAAGCCATAGGCTTTGCATTTCAAAAGATGTATAAACCATTGGAACAAGAAATGGGTACAGTATTTTCTCCCCCTCTCTCTCTCTCTCTCTCTCTCTCTCTCTCTCTCTCTCTCTCTCTCTCTCTCTCTCTCTCTCTCTCTCTCTATATATATATATATATATATATATATATAGTGCCTTGCAAAAGTACTCAGACCATTGGAAAGTTTTCAAATGTTGCTGAATTACAAATTATACATTCACATTTTTTATTCAAAACTCGCATGCTCAAACATAATTTTTGAGAAATGAGTTATGTCAGAAAATATTTAAAAATTAAAAAACTTCAATATGCTGCTTGCATAAGTATTCAGACCCCTCGCATCGATATTTGGTGGAAGCACCTTTCACTACAATAACAGCTTTATGTGTTGCTTGGACATCACTTATGGACAGCAAAAGTTGTGGTTCAGGTCAGCACTTTGACTGGGCCACTGAAAGACATTCAACTTTTTAATCTTGAGCTACTCCAATGTAGCTTTGGTCCTGTACTTTGGATCGTTGTCCTGCTGAAAGGTACATTTTTGCCCCAGTTTCAGTTTTTTGGGAGACTGGAATAGGTTTTCTTGCAGTGTCTGCCTGTACTTTGCTCTGTCCATTATTCCTTCTATTCTGGCAAGTTTCCCAGTACCTGCTGAACAAAAGCATCCCCATAGCATTACATTACATTACATTACATTACATTACATTACAGGCATTTAGCAGACGCTCTTATCCAGAGCGACTTACAGTTAACATTTCTTTACAATCCATTTAACAATCCATTTATACAGCTGGAGCAACTGAAGCAATTCAGGTTAAGTACCTTGCTCAAGGGTACAACGGCAGTGCCCACCTGGGGATTGGACCTGCAACCTTAACGCTACAAGCCCAGCTCCCTAACCATTATACCACACTGCCTGTGCCTGCATGATACTGCCTCCACCATGCTTCACTGTAGGGATGGTGTAACATGGGGCATAGGCAGTGTTAGGTTTGCGCCATATATAACGCTTTGCATTTTGGACAAAAAGACAATATTTTAGTCTAATCTGACCACAAAACCTTTTCCCACATCTTAGCTGGATGACTCACGCACAGGGGCGGCGCCAGAAAATCTTGGTTGGGGGTGCTAAGGGGGTGCTTTATGGTTGTGAGGGGGTGCTCATGAAATGTAGACACCCGTGCAGGTCACGGGCGCGCAGACCACAGCTATGAAGGCTACATTACTACGCATAATGTTTAAACCATCTAGTCAGATTTTACAGCACAACTACTACAACAAGCATGCTATGCATTGATTTAGCTTATATACTGCCATCTCACACACTCAAAAATGAATGCAATGACCCAGACCCTCAATACCATGAAAACATTGCCACAACATGACAGATAAACACTGCTTAGACCATCTCACTTGTTTTTTAGGAAAAGATCATGAGGGACGGAGCCCGAAAACAGCACCTGCACTGATTCAAAGAACTCTGCCGCCGGTTGTATGTTTTTAACGCAGTCCACCAAAACACGATTTAGACGATGAGCGTGGCAATGGATATACAGTGTCTGTGGGACATCTTTTCTGAATTTATCTGCTACACCGTTATGACAGCCTGACATAACGACTGCGCCGTCATAGCATTGAGCAACGCACGTATTGTGGTCAATGTTGCATTTATTAAGTGTCAGTTTGATTGTTTTCAAAAGCAAATCAGCGCCTAATCCATCGGCTGGAGTGAAATGTAGGAATTCTTCTAGTGCAACATCATTGTGCAAATAGCGTGCCACCACAGACACCTGTTCTTTTTTGCTGACGTCCTTACTTTCGTCGACTATCAATGCAAACAGCCCAGCTTCCTCTATTTCACTACTGATTTGCTGCCTAACCATATTTGCCATAATTTCAATGAACTCGTTCTGTATATCATGGTGAGTATACTTTGCGTTTCCGGGATTGTCTGATATTTTTTGTGCAACAGTTTTGTCGAACTTGCCAATAACGTGTAAAAGTTCAATGAAGTTTAATGTTCGAGATGGCAACGTAACGTACGTAGGCTAGTTATAGGTACTCTCGTGTCGCGAGACCCCCCCCCCACCCCCACACACACAGGGCCTCTACTACGGAATTATAAAATAATTGTCGGCTGGTAGTTATTTTGATTTAAAGTGTTTAATGAAAATGTAAAATTGTAAGGAAATGCTTGGGGGGGCTGCACCGGTGCTATGCAAATTCCTGACGGGGCTATAGGCCCGGCAAGCCCCGCCCTGGCACCGCCACTGCTCACGCACTCTCTAGCAAACTCCAAGTTGAGTTTTATTTTAAGTAATGGCTTTTTTCTCGCCACCCTGCCATACAGGCCAGTATTATGCAGTGCTCCTGATATTGTTGACTGATGCACTATTACTCCATTCTCAGCCACTGAACTCTGTAGCTCTTTTAGAGTCATTGTTGGCCTCACAGTGGCTTCCCACAAGTCTCCTCTTTGTTTGGTCACTAAGTTTGGAGGGACAGCCTCTTCTAGGCAGGGTCTGGGTGGTACGACGCAGCTGTCACTTCTTGATTATTGAGCCAACAGTGATCACTGGGATATCCAAACCCTTAGATATTTGTATGTATCCTTCTCTTAATCTATGCCTTTTGATAACCATATCCCTGGCTTCCTGAGAAAGATCTTTAGTCTTCATTTTTGTATCTTTCCTTCAAATTCACTACCCGACCAATGATCCTCACAAAAACAAGCGTTTTTAATCCAGAAATCATGACAATCACTGTATTGGCACACAGACAGAGGTCAATCAACTCATTGTGTGGCTCATTAAGGTAATGTTTTATTTTATTTTATTTTTCTTTATTTATTTGCACACTGGTTTAAAAACAGAGGACATAACATAAAAATAAATATCACATAAACAGTGCAGGATGGGGCTAGAAACCCAGAGGGCTTATATGGTGCCTTACCCTCATCAGTGAAAACAAAGCAAACAGGTAAACAAAATAAAACAAGCAACAAAGGAACAAGGAACAAAAAAAAGAAAGAAAGAAACAGACAAATAAGAAAAATACATTATGCAATAAGATAAAGAAAACAAACAAACAAGACAAAAAATATATATATAAAAAAAAAAAGAATGAAGTGTGTTTGTGTGTGTGTGTGTGTGTGTGTGTGTGTGTGTGTGTGTGTGTGTGTGTGAGTTAGTTTATAAATGCGAGCATGCATGTGTATGTGTGCATTGTAGCCTAATTACTGGCTTGGTTAATCAGAAAGGTCCTTAAGTTCTTGTAAATGTTGAGAGAGGAAGATTCTAAAGCAATGTTACGATGATTGTTCCAGGTTATTGCACCTTTGTATCTCAGAGAAAACTGACCATGGGTGGTGCGATAACAGGGAGGGTGAAGATTTGCTGAGTGTCTTGTATTGAATGTGTGAACTTGGGAGTTAACTTGGAAAAATCAAGTAAAAGGTTTGGGAATGGAATCAGGAATATAGGTACATTTGTAGATAAAAGTGCACATTTGGTATGTATTGATCGAAATTGATAATGCCTTAAGTTTTATCAATAGGAGTGCAGAGGGATCAAGTCGCTTTGAAAATATAGCTATTCTAACAAATTTATTCTGTATTAGATAAATGTTATGGAGGTAAGAGGCATATGTACTGGCCCACACAATATTGCAATAGGTGAGATATGGATAACACAAGCTGTAATACAATGTAAGGAGACAATTCTGATTAACCAAGCCACAAATTTTCCTGATGACACCAAGATAAATTTTGCCACATACAAAATTGATGTGTTCTCTCCAGTTCAGCCTCTCATCAACCAGCACTCCAAGAAATTTGGTGGAGGAAACCTGAGAAATTTCAAGTCCGTTAATTGAAACTTTAGCATCCTCTTTGCAGTTTTTTGTTTTTACCAGAGAAAATTATGAAATTTCACTTTTTAACATTTAAAGATAATTTATTTAATTGAAACCATTTTGATAATTGTTCCATACCAGCGTTTGCATCAGCGATAAGTGAGTTAAAAATGTTATGTAATAGGATCAGGTTTGTGTCATCAGCAAAAAGTAAAGGAAGTAAGGTGGAAGATACAGCAGCAAGGTCATTAATGTATATGAGAAACAGCAGAGGTCCAAGGATAGATCCTTAAGGAACACCACATGTTATTCTAGCCCTGTCTGATGCCTAACCATTAGCATACACAAACTGTTCACGGTCGTCCACACACCTTTCAAGCCATTTGTATGAGAGATCATGAAAACCATACCGGAACATTTTGGATAGTAAAATGTTGTGATTGACAGAGTCAAAAGCTTTAGATAGGTCAAGACATATACCAAGAGCATATTAATTATTGTTAAGGGCAGTGTTGGTTAGATGTTGTAGTATTCTATTATAAATCAGCTTTTCGAGAATTTTGGAGAAACATGTAAGAACAGATATTGGATGATAATTAGTAAAAAATGTTTGGTCCCCAGACTTATAGAGGGGGATAACCCTGGCAATTTTAATTTTATTAGGGACAATACCAGTCTCCATAGATAAAAAAATATATGACAGTGGCAGAACTCAAAGAGTTTTGATCAAAGATGCACCAATATCATCATGACCCACTGCTGAATTCTTCAAGTTAATAATTTCCTTAACTTCCTTTACATCAGGTGGATCAAAGAGTAGAGTAATGACCTTTGATTTAGTCTAGAAGACTCCCATCTGACACTTTAATTTTCTCTGAGAGAGAAGTGCCCACATTTACAAATAAGTTATTGAATTCATTTGAAATTTCAAAGGGATCAGAACATGACATATTACCATTGTTAAATTGTGACGGCAGAATGGTAGAGGCTTTATTCTTATTCAAAAATTGATTAATGATTTTCCATGTAGAGTTAATACTATTAGCTGATTCCTTTTTTTGTCAGAATACTATCTTTTCTTAGATATTCTAGAAGATGTATACATTTGTTTTTGTACATTTTATAATTAGCAGAATTCATAGGTGTTGGAGAAGAAATAAACTTTTTGTATAATTTATTTTTAGTTGATGCAGATTTTTGGAGACCTGGGGTAAACCATGGTTTGTTGATGCCATCAGACATTTTCTTAGGTGGTTTGACAAGTGGAAAGCATTCATTGAATACTTCATTGAAAGGTTTAAGAACAGACTGGTAAGCTAATTCCACATTGGTTTGATTATAAACATCTTCCCATGGAACACTATCAACCAATCTTTTAAAACGGTCTGTTTTTTTTCTGATAAATATTCTAACTTTTGACATTCTATCCACAGCCCTCTGCTGATGGTCTGTTAATGAAGTAAATTGAAAAATAGGGAAATTATCAGAAATGTCAGTGAAAATAACACCCAATTTTATAACATTGCTGAAAGTGTTTGTAAAAATGTTATCAATTAAAGTGGCAGATAAGTCAGTCACTCTTGTTGGTTTATATATGAGACGATAAGGCCGTAACCATGGAGTCAACATTGGGGGACATTTAAAAAAAAAAAATCACTAGGCTATATATTGGGGGGGACATTTTGAATATCTTTTTTGGGGGGATGTTTTTTAAACAATATATATGGTAATTGTACTTGTAAGAGATAAGTATAACATTTATTTATGTTTTGTACCTGCATTCAATTACAGCTGCCAGAGCACAGGGTTTGAATACTTTTTTTTAAACTTTTTTTTTTTACATATGAGTGGAGTAGATTGTACTTATAACAGATATTAGTTCTGGAATGAAAGTGTTATAAATTAAAGCTTGAAAGCAACAAGATTATGAAAATCATGCAAGGGTCTGAGTACTTTTGTAAGACACTGTATATACAGTATATATATATATATATATACGTATATGCCTGTATAGGCAATACCTGTATACACTCATTGCTTCAGGTTTTCTGAGAGCAATACCAGCCCCCTCTTGTTTTCCATGCTTCAGGTTGTCATAGTCAACGCCTGCGCTCTCATTCCTGGCTGCAGATCATTGTGGGTAAGAACAATCCACTCTCTGGTCATTTTTAAATCAATGCCTGCACTCCCCATGCAGCAGGCTGGGCGCTGGCTGTTTTCCAGCTCGATGGAGAGAGAGCGAAAGAGACGGATGCCAGTCTGGCGTGCCAGCATGGGCAGAGGGTACTAGCATGCCACCCCAAGGTCAGCGAAGTCGTGTTTTGGAAAGAACAAGTTTCCCATGAGTGTGCAAATCCGAGGTGTCAGTGTCCCGGTGGGCTGTGCTGCGCATGCATGTTTCCATCCGAGAACACAGGGTACCTTTTCTGCCCCGCTGGAGAGAAACCTCTTTTCCATCTCCTGTATTGTCAGACTCATTCATACACAGGCCCCAGAAGTGTAGATTAATTGCTTTGATTATTATTATTTATTTATTTATTTATTCAACAGATTTTGTGTCTTACAAGGTCATCACGGAGGGACACATAATGCATATCACGGTATGAGTATGAGGGGAACATTGGCACATGCCAGAGATAAGAGATTAATGATGATGATCATTTCAGTAGTGATGATTCTCCGGCGTTACAACAGTGCAATAGGAGAGTACGGTTCACAACATGCATTATTTCACGTACATTCATTATAAATGTTTTTTAATGGCACAGTATTTGTAACCTATTAGCTTTTACTTATTTTGTTAACATATGACATGAGTGCTGTGCTGAAAATGTAACTCTCATTTGCGGCCATTAAAACCCCTTTGAGAGCTGTGAATGAGCAGCATCCAATGCACCAATAATGCAATATCAATTAAGACATGGAGTTCAGGTCGAACATTTACTTATAAATAGAATTACAATTCTACCAAAATCCATACATGCTTTAAACTGGGCCCCAAATACTCTAATACATGCTATGAATGCATGCAATTATTGAGAAATGGCGAACGTATATATTGCACAGGACTTCATCAGCATTGTGAGCGCCATCTTCATCAGTGCTCACAACCTCAAAATATATCCGATTTTCATGTGTAACCATCGCATAGTCATCCAGGGTCTTCCAGATGTGGTTCGCCAGGCCTTACAGAGGCCCAGTTATATCAACACAAAGGCATGTGCACTCTTAAGGGCCCCTACACAAAGCTGACACATCTCCTCAAGACACCTGCTGCCGTTGACAATACTCCAAAAATACCTAGGCTGCTAAACAAGCTGTTCAGACAGGGAAAAAAAACTGTACTGGGACACCAGCCAACAGAAAGGACATCACCACTTATTTATTAGCAAAAACCAGCCCAGGCACTTCCACTCTCTGTTGTGTGCCATCTGCCAAAACACAGGCCATGGTACTCATTCACCCCCTTACAATACCCAACGCTGCCCATGACATCAGCCCCTGCAGTAAAGATGATAACTCAATTATCCCCATGTTTCAGGGTCCTGTGTTTAGCACAAGGAGAAAACCATGTCTGTTATTGGGCGATATGCCACTTGGTCACTGTTACGGTCGGTGTCGTGGAGGCCAAGCAGGTGCTGTTTGCCCTCCTGATTGCTGCCTGATTGCCTCGTTGGAGGCCACGCCCAGGAAGGCATACCAAGCATGCCTGTCCAATTGCCTCAATTACCGCCAATTGTGCCCTGCTGTGAACCGCTGGCCACGCCCAGCCCATGGGAATAAAGGCAGGCTGCACTGCAGTTTTTGATCGGGCCTTGATTTTATGCAGCTGATTTTCAGTTTATGTGCTTTTGGGAGCTTTGGAAAATGTGTTGTTCCTTAATCTGTTCTTTTGGAAGTGTTCTTTTGTCTGTGGAACTTTTTGTTTTCTTTAACCATTGTGTCCTTTATGTATTGCTTTGTGCTTTTTGGATGTCTGCTTGCTGTGTGGCTTTAAAGCAGCTTTCCTTTGTTTTGGTGCACCTTTTTAGTTAGGCAAAGGATAGTGTACGTAAGCAGATTGTGGAAGACTCCCCTTTGTTTTGACACCGGGAGTGAGGGAAAGTTTTCCTTTGTTTAGAATAGGCACAGCATATGGACCTTGTTTTGCTTCTGTTCTGTTCTGTTATATGTAAGTATGTCCTTCATCTATATTTTGTAAGTAAAACTTCACACTAGTAAGACCGTCACACTTTTTCCTGTTTTTTTTTTTTTTTTTTTTTTGTCATGTTACGTCCAGTGTTTGTCCCCCTGGCTATTGTAGCGCGGGTGAATTTTGGGACGTAACAGTCACCAAGGTGGTGAGTTCAATCACATTGGTTAAATGAACGAAGCAAAGACTGCTCCAGAACACCCACCACTGATGCAAGGGTTCCCATTCAGTTACATGAAGGATACTGCTCCCACATTCCTCCTGTTATATTGTAAGTTATTATATATGTATATATTTATTTATTTAATTAGCCAATGCTCTTGTCTAGAGTTGCTTTAGTGTCCACACACCAACAGCAAGCATCAACCCAGCCATATACTGAAAATATGTGTGGATTTGCAAAGTGATGTCTGTGAACAAACACCATATAGTCTAGCAAGCTTGGAAGCAATGTCTTGAGGGTACAAGCTGGTACAAGATTAATTTTAAATGCTCCATTTTTATTACATTTCTGTTTGGTATTTAAGGTAAATTTTGTTAATTTTTTACAGTGAGCTAGGTAAGATTTTTTGTATCATTACCAGAGCCTATTTTAACATCCCTTTGATCTTTAAAAAAGGTGTAGCTCATCCCATTGATAAAGCTAGCTATCTAGCATTCATAATTAGTTACTAAAAAGGCCACAGACCACTTAATGGTACAAATGAACAATAAATGGTGATTAGTGCTAAATATACATAGCTAGGCAGCTAACAGTGGCAAGCTGGCAGGCTGACAAAAGAAAAAAAAAAGAAACATCTACATCATGTGTGTATCCCTCAGTGAAATCCCTCAGTGAACCTCATTCTGAAGTTCTTCTTTGGGAGCCACTACCTGCCAGGGCGAGTGAGGAACATGCCAAGGTTCAACAAGTTGGATCCTCAGAACATTTCCAGGATTATTGTCAAGTGAGGACAGCTGCGCTGCCAAGACGCTATTGTATGTCCGAAGAGGCCCATGGATGTCCGAAGCCCTCCCAGTGTGGGGAAAACATTGCAGAGCATCTGAGACACAAGTGCGGTACCCATATAGCTGATTGCCAACTGCAATGCAACAGTGGAAGAATTAACATATGTCCACCTATATATTCAAAGGAATGGTACTAAGTACGAGCAGGGAACATGAGGCCAAAGTGTGATGGAGTGTTGGTGACGGCGTTTTCCCCGTGCTTCGCAGATCAGATAATCCCCAGCCTCACTGACACTTCCACAGAGTACGCGGGCACGGGGGTGGCATTCTCCTCCCAGTGGGGTGTGGGGCCCAGCGGGAGCGATTATACCAACGTTCGGGCTACTATGGACACAGGGAGAGCCCCCAGCCACAGGAAAGGCCAAAAACAAAGGCAAATCTTGGGCCTATTAATAAACGGGAGTCTCATATTTCCTGCATACTTGGTATAATCTGAAACAGCTGTTATCTTCCCGCAGGAAGCGGCCAGGCCATGTGGGCCACGGCGATATCAGAATGGGATGGTACGAATACCCAGTCGAGAGGCCGATAAGATAGCCCCCGTCTGTGTCGGAGGCATTCAGACCCCTCCAGAATGTTTCGTTGCTCTCAGGCCCTAGCCTCGCTCCCCCTATTCAACGTGAACGCTTCCTCAGGAATGGCAGACCTGGCATCCTAACCCAGGGGAGCTAGTGATGGGGACCTCCTCTCTGTATCGATCTCGGCTCCTCAGCACCGGGGGGTTCAGTGTGTCGGACTACATTCAGAGGTTCGGGGTAAGAAGGCATGCGATTGCTATTGCGATATGGACTTGAAAGTACTTAAACAAAGAATGTGTGTGTGCGTTCAGTAATTCAGGGGATAATCTTAAAGCAGTGGCAGTAAAGTAGAAGCTTATATCAATGATTTCATTACTTGAAAATGCAAACTTGCATTCAAAGAAGTCAAATAATAATAATAATATTAAAATAAAATGCTCTTATAATATTTATAAATGACTTATTGATAATAATTGTTTTTAAGTTGAAATATTATTTAAAGTTAAAAAAACTTTGCATTACACTGGAAAAGTTTATGATTGACATGCGTATATAAAGACATTTCTGAAACCATCACCTGGATACATTTCATTATCATGAAACCATCAGGATGAGAAGTGTACTCTTATCGCTATTTATTTTTCCTTTTAATAGCATGTACTAAAACCATATATAATTAAGTTTTCACACAGTAAATACCTTTATGCAACAGAAATATATATTTCCATATGTGGAATATTGCAATTCTAGATTTATTTTCATTATTTGTGTCAATAGAACAAGGCTCTCACAATATTTACAGCATGCTCTTATATATAACAACAATATCAAAAGATGACACAGGAGTGTTGTTATGTATGTAATACATTACATTGTTATATGTATTGCTAAATATAGTTAATGTAGTTGTAATATATTGCGCAATATACAGATTATTGGTGCATATTGTTAAAAGCATTACCATATATCTAACAATGGCATAATATATTTTCAAACAAAAATAACAATATATTGGCATGTATTGCAAAATATATGTGTAGTCCTTTTATATATCCTAATATATTATTTCATATATTACAGTATATGTTTGTTGCGTAAGGTAAGGTAACCACATGTGTCAATGGTAAAGTGTATGTAGTCAACAAATCCAGTCCCTCACCTGTAGCACATATAGCACAGCAAAATGTCACTTGAAGGCTTGGCTTGCTGAATAGTTTATAGCCTAGAAGCCTGCCATTTTAGGATTATGTTAAGTGTCTTATACAAGTGGAACATTCAGAGGATGAGTATGTAACATAGAAATGCCACAGTGCATTGGCCGCGAGAAATGTGTTCCAGCCCTGCTCCGTCATATCGTTGTTATTGAAATACTTTCGCCTTTGGTCATCTTTTTAATTGAGTCCCAAGTGAGGAGACAAGAAAAGGTTAGTTGATTGTAAATCCACAGGAGCTTCACGTCCAGTGCTTTCAGCTTGTGTGTGACATTTCAGAATGATGCTGGGATCAGGGGGTGCCTGCATTTAAAATAATAAACACAAACCATCTAGATCAGGACTGTCCAATCTTGTCTGAGAAAGGCCAATGTGGGTGTGGATTTTTGTTCTTGCTCAGCACTACAGCACCTGATTCAACTAATCAAGCTCTTGATTTAAGACCCTGATTGGTTGATTAGTTGAATCAGGTGTTTTAGTGCTGGGCTAAAACAAAAGCCTGCACCCACACCGGCCCTTCTTAGATGTGATTGGACAGCCCTGATTGAAATCTCTGTGCCCAAAGGGCTCCATGTAAACTGCAGGCCTTCCCTGGTTTGCCATGAGACAATGAAGTTTCCTTTTTAAGTGTCGTGTAACATTTGAAGTCGTGCTATTTTGCTTTCATCTCTAGGGATACTTGTCTCCAAGCAACGCATATGCTTTGAGTTGGCGAAATATGGACATGCAATTATTTTCTTTGCAAGTCCTATTCAGCAGATTTACAGAGCCTTACAAAGAGTTTTCCTCTGAGGTGGATTTGATATTTAAAAAAAAAAAAATTGTTTTAAAAAAAGATGACCTCTACTGGTGATCCCAACTGTTGCTGAAAAGTAGATGTGAAATACAATATTTGAATAAATCAGTCTTTTCAACTCACGTGAAAAGCAAATGCTTAAAATTAATGTTAATTAGAGTTAACTAAAAATAGTTGATTTTGTTCAGCCACTGCATTTTTTTAAAGTAGGAACTTTCTCACAAAAGCTACATTCTAATTTGCATTATATTATATGTTTTTGAAGTTTTTGGTATAGTGAACAATATTGAAATGTTTCTTTCTTTGATATATAAGAACACCTGAACCCTGTAAGAAAAACAGAACCAGAAATGAGAAGTAGAGAATAAGTGGTGTTTCACACTAAGGTCTAGAGAATGTGAGTTAAGTGAGGAGGTGAAGTCTATGAAGTCTTATGAAGTCTAGTGTGACAGAATAGTGACATAGAGTTGACAGCTGCAATGGTGATACAAATTTAAATATAAGTGGGAATTTCTGTTATGTAGGTATTTCAGTGAGAATCCCCATACTTTACTGCAGTTATGAGACAAATTAAGCTTTTATTAGTTATGTACATTACCATATTTCTGAACAAATAATCAAATTTGTCTACGTGTCAGGTCTCGTTTTCCTTCATTTTGTCTGATTGTGCCCTAAATGATATTTTAATAGTCAGTAAAAATAATTTTTGTCTTTCATTACCATTTAGCCACACAGTTTTTTCTTCTCCTTTTTGTGTCATGATGAAATATCTCAGAACATGACTGCTAATTGATGTTGTTTTTCAAAAGAAATGATATTGTTTAGCCAGAACTATATGAAATATTACTAATAGTAATGTGATGTATGCCGTCGACAGACTTTGGCTTAGCCCAAACAGGAAGGAAACAGGCAAATGTCAGAGTTCTGACCAGCAGACTAACAGGTACACCCCCCTTGAAATCAGAATAGGAAAATCCAGAGTACATGTCATCCACATGAATCACCCTCCGAGCCAGTAGAATTTTGCTACCATGGTTTCGGGGTTTTATGACGCACACCTTTCGAAGCAAACTGTTTATGGAAAAAACGAACTGTAGACTCATGAGCCAGTGGCAGGCCAGGAAGCTCTGTGGTATTTCTCCTCCAAACATTCCTTCCAATTACAGCCTTATACAGGACCCAGGGAAGGGAGGGGCCATCAGTGATGTGCATTGATAAACAATGGTTTATTTTCAATGTAGTTAGAGTGTTAACGTAGTTTAAGTGTCAGCCAAGTTTCTGTATCATGTCAGGTTTCCGCCAACAAGGGATGCCTGAATAAGTTCTGCTTAGAGCAGAGTGCATTAGTTGTCATGGCTACCAAATCTTTAGATCCAGTGGCTGCACAGTCCAGCTGCAGCCAAAAATGAAATGAAGACACTGTTAGAATTAGCTGTGAATGCTAGGGCAGCTCCAGGGAGCAACAACCTTTCCCATGCCCAACATCTTTCTTTGCCTTGGCAGATGGCAACAGATTTCAAAAGGTAATTCCTTGCATGCTCACCAATCAACATCACCCACTGACGTGAGTTTAAATGTTTTGGTGACGTCAAGTGAGCACAGGAACTTGGCTGCCACAGAGCCTGGCAGGTCAAATTTTTAAAAAATGGGGAAAGGGGGAGGGGGGGGCAACAAGTGGGCAGATATCATATCTGAACTGAGGTGTTCATTTAAGTGGTGTCATGTCTCTGGCACGTACAGACAAAGGGATCCACAAAACGTGTTTTGTGTGATAAGAACACTATCTCCTTGGAGGCTGAAGAGAACAATTCAAACGAGAATAGAAAGCAATCCATGGTACGGACAGAGTGTGGAGGGATTAGAGTGTATCCCCTGCCTTCTTCAGTTTCGCGTTTCAGCTTCATTCGAGCGATACCGTCCTGGAACAATGAGCAAGCAAGTGACCCTGTCCACTTGCATTGCCAAGATGTATGAAGGAGGCAGGCTGGACAAAGCCGTGGCCTCGGGAGCGGGATCCACGATCAAGAAGCCCGCCAACACCCTGCTGAGCAGCCTGAGCGGCATGGAGGTCAAGCTCAACCTGCTGGAGGCCCGGGTGGAGCAGATCGCCAGCAGCCAGTCGGAGGTCTTGAAGAAGGTGGACTTGGTGTGTCAAGGCGTGGGGAGCGTGGAGAGGGACGTGGCCGTGTTCAAGCAGGAGAGGGAGCATCAGGACTTTGCTGGAGGACCCCACGGTGGCGACCCGGCCTCGCTGTCTGAGATCCGTGCCCTGTGCGGCGAGACGGTGGCACTCCTGAAGAGCCTGCGTCAGGAGGGCGCGAGGCAGCAAGAGAAGATCACGGGAATCGAGAGCTCCGTCTCCGCCATCGACAAAGCCCTGGGATATGTGAGCAACACCTTCAGGAGCTCTAAGGTAGTGGAATACATCCTGCAAGGCATCGTGCCCTGGAGGAAAGGGAGCCTTCTGGAGAGTGGGGACGACGAGGTCAGTGCACACAGCAGAACACGCCACCTCCATATTACACACTCTTATTCACTCACACACCGAGAGACGAGGAGTGAAGTGACCTTTGTGTCACTGGCAAATCAGCCACTCATGCTGTGGGCTCAACATATGCCTTCTAATTATTTCATTTATTTGTGTAGTCATTATGCAGATTAAGATTTTTTGTGACAAGTGGTATGAGTCACATGCAAACCCAAGATGTCTGCAATTGATGTGGATTTTTGTGACTGAACGTTTGGGTGTAAATAATTAGTCGATGCAGTAGATGTACGAGTGATTTGCAGTGATACTTTTTGCAAGATAGTTTTTGGTCACCCACTTGAAATTATTATTTTTAATTTAGGTCTTCCAGTGAACATAACATGTAAATGATCATCAACACTAGAAAAACAATCTAATCAAAACACGATCACAATCGTTTTGGCTGTGTATTCAAAAGATTTTCTTAAAGTAACGGAAAGGTTTGATTCTTATTATTAGAGATTAATTTCAAGAATACTACAAAATCGTCAAATACTCCAAAATTAATGCTATAAACAGTTATAAAACTCTATATTATTTTTTTTGTTAATGGTTATAAAAAAATTAGCAAAGTTATTATGCTCTGACACGCTGTGTGCACACTGAAAAAAAACATGCAAATATGGAATCACAGCAGCGTTGCGTTACACACGCCTGCAATGAGTATAGATCATATTTTTTCATGGGATATAGACTATAGCAGGCATCTCCCACTTCATTTTGGTGTGCTGTGAATAAATGGGAGACTTTGGGTACTGTGGCCAAATAAATAGATTTGTAGTCAACACTGGGCCGTCAAACATTCATATATAAATAGCTGTACAAATAATGTAATGGATAGCAAAAGGCCTCATAATATTCACTGTTTAATTTGAAACAAAGGCAAAAGTATAAGAGCAAAGCAGGGAAAACAATAATAATATTACTATTAATGATAATGATTTAATGATAATGATTTTCTAATATAAAATAAGAATGAAATAGAAATAATATTTTTTTAAATGTAAAAATATATAAGACTAAGTTATAAATGAACAAATTGTTAGTACGATATATTTATGCTGATATTTATAGGATAATTGAATAGAACTATGTATATGTTACTTCTTTTAGCCCTATTTTTCAGCTTTCTGATTATTGACTGTGTTGCTGGCTGTCCTGTACCTATATTTCTATTTTCCTTGTTCCTGGGATATGTTAACATACAGTATACACATACAGTATCAAGTTATGATAACCTTATTTTTGTTCTACATGAGAATGTTTGCTAAATAGGTAGAAAATAAGATTTTGTTTGGGTATGTGATGAACCTGAATCTGAAAATCTGAATTAAAAGCTGAGATTGTGTATTTACAGGAGCGGACTGGTCAGTGCCATGCCATGTAGTGACTGGTAATTGAGGAACACAATGCTGTAGCTGTTTCTGTAGTAAAATTGGCAGCAGGGGGGAGTGCATAGTCATGTCTCTTTTAATGCATTCTTATCTAAGTCCTCTCTTTGATTACCGAGTAGGAGCCATTTGATATACTGTACCTTTTTCACAATTCAAGAATGATTTATCAAGGACACAATCTACCAGATTACCAGATGGGATGTGTCCACTTTCTATCTTTAGATGTGGTATAAGCAAAGATCTCATATGACATTATGTTATGATTGCAACAGTATTGTGCACTGTTGCAGTCATGGGTATTGTCTTATGGTATGCTGCATCAGAAAAATATGAGTGCTTCAGGCTGGCTCAAACAAAGTATAACTACAATAAACCCTAAAACAATGTTTTAAGTGAAAGATAGACGGGATTCACTTGAGCATCTCAACCATTATCTTGACCTATTAACTGACAAGTCTTCCAACACACAATACTTTGATACCTGCTAAGGTAATGTAACTATGCTGGCCTACTTCAAACACTGTACTCACAACTAGCTGGGCAGGATGCTAAGGATTCAATCAAACTTTCTCTTTGAATCAACAACCAAATAGATTATTTTCAGAGGAATGCAGGACTCAGCAACTCATGCAGTTGATTCATTTCTAGAAAACAATTATCTGCAATTAGACAACGTTTTCTATCTGAAGTTTTTCTCAGTCCAGAGAAATTTGTTGTTGTACATACAAAGCATGCAATTTCGTTGTTAAAAACGTTTTGATTTGAATCATTGTGTCTATCATACATACTGCTTGCTAGCTAAAGAAGAGACAAATTACTTCTAGCAGCCAAATTCAGCTGTAAAACCAACTGAGCCTAGATGGCTAGCTAATGTTAACTAGCCAGACTAACATGCACATTTGTATTATGTATTATGTATTATTGTGTCCAGACAAATGAACCAGCTAAGCTAGGTATGGGGGGTGATTAGTGCCAAAAGTGTACTGTCTGATCTGTCACCACCACGATTGAATTAGTTCATTTAGTGAACAATATTGCATGAAAAAACAACCACAACAAATGCTAAATGAACAACCCAAAACTTCTAATTTAGTGAGTAACTTTATAATGCTGTAAAGAGTTCATTTTTGTGAAGTGCTACGGATTTCTTTTTTTTCAGATTTTTTCCCCCATTTTTCTCCCAATTTGGTAGCCAATTATACCTTCTATTTCTTTTAGATTTTACTCTCCCCCACATACTCACAGCCCGCCTCCGCGGGATGAGCTAATACCTTGAGTCAATGTTTGTCTCCTTCCAAGATGGAATTCAAACCCGGTTTTACGTGGTTACCCTACCGCTCTTCAGCGAGCTTGTGCCAACTTTCCCTCCCCCTTCCCCCTGGGGCAGACCGCCAAATGCCGCCCCCGAACGGGGCTCCCCACCAGGGCTGGTCTGGTACAGTCAGGTTTTGAACCGCGACTGTGATATGCAGCTCACACTTGTAAAGGACTAGCCAATACAGGTGCGTTAGACCACTACGCTATCGGAGGCCCCCAATGCTACCGATTTCACTTGTGTTTTTAATCAAAACTAGCAAAAATAATTGAATTAAAATTTGAGGATTACTTTGAATTGTCTGGATGCCAAAAAAACCGTATCCACATTGGTGCTGGAACATTGTAGGCTAAAGAGGAGAATGGTGACTTTCGTGTTTTGAATGTAAATTCCTTGCAACCATTATCTAAACAGAGCACTGAATATGCCAATCCAAATAATGCCACATGTGATTAACACCTTACAATATATCCATAAAGCATCAGTACGAAGCACAGAGATAATAGGAAACAGTCAGGACTGTTCAGTGGGAGTAGCCCGTGGGTACTCAATCAGGCGAGTGAACACAGGCTTTCATGTGGAATGCTAAAGTACAAGTACAGTGATATGTGCACCCGTTGTACTGTGATTATATATCACAGAATAATGATCAAGACACACAGGTGTTCTCAATGAATTGCAAATGTGCTGAACTGTAAACCCAGCCCTGCATGAGTCAATAGTGTGTAAGCATGTGTGCATTGGATATTGTGATTGACCAATGAGATGAGAACCTGAGAACAATCATCAGCAATCACCCAGCTCATTCAGGAGAGAAATAGGCATGTAATTACAGTGGAAAGTCATGAGCCACTATAAAAGAAAAGAGGAGAAATATACTGTATAATCCTGAGAATGGAAAATGCAACCTCCTCAAATGAAAAAAAAAGAATATCAAACTTGTTTGTCGTGTATGAAATATGAATGCATTTCTCCACAGAAAAAGACGATAAAAGAATCAATTAAAGAAGATAAAGCAGTAAAACCAAAAGTTCAGTTCTGCAGTCGAGGAACCCAGGTCCAGAATGGAGTCACTAATGCTGCTGAAGGTGAGCTGTGCTGTGCTTGTGTGCTTTCAGATTCATGCAAACATGGAATGCATTTCCGGTAAATGCTGTCACAATCCATTTTGTTGAGTTGAGTCACTAGTGGTTGTGAGTTGTTATGCTACAATGGCGAGAAAAAGTTTGTGAACCCTTTACATTTTTCTGCCTTTCTGCATAAATTTGATGTAAAATGTTCTGTACTAGGGGCTGGCGGATGGCCCAGCGGTCTAGTGCACCGCGCTTTGGAGCGGTGTGCGCTGCCCGTCAGAGACGCGGATCGAAACCCGCGCTTCTACCAGACCGGCCCTGGTCGTCAGCCCGATCGGAGGCGGCATTTGGCTGTCCGCCTCCGGGGGGAGGGGGGAGGGAGAGCCGGCACGAGTCCGCTGAGGAGAAGGTTAATGGAGTCCGTGGAAGATCTCCGTCTCGAAAGAAGGCGGGGAAATAGGTCCAGGAATACGAATCTCGTTCCCGGAGGACGGGTGGCGGACTCGTGAGGGTGGGGAATTGAAAATAAAATAGAGGGTGTAATTGGCTACTAAATTGGGAGAAAAACGGGGAAAAATCTAAAAAAAAAAAAAAAAAAAAATAAAAAAAAAAATGTTCTGTACTGTACTGTATTTGGAGCAGATCAGAACGAAGGGTAACAGTGTGGGTATGTGTGTTTTTTTCCCCAATGGTACATTTTCCATGAATGAGTCAACAGTATTTCAAAGGTCTCCAAGGAGAGGCTAATTGATTTCATTTGTATCCAGATGAGACCCCTGCTGCAGAACTCCCCAGGGATGCAGTGCAGTGTGAAGCCCAGTTTGCTGTCGCTGCAACTCCAGGGCCCTGTCAATCCGGGTCCCCTGACTCCAGCCCGTCACCCCTCACATGGGCCCCTGGCCCCCTGGACGTCCCGGCAGTCCAGTCGGATTCACTGTGCCCCACGAGCGGTGACAATGGAAGCAAAGCCCCCCGGTGGCACAAGGAAGTGACCCTCTGGAGTAAGGAGCCCACCCGAATACAGACTTTCATCAAGGATGCCCAGGAGACTGGAGTGGACACAGGGGACCAGGGTGGGACAGAGCTGGAGCAGAACCAGGCCGAGGATGCCAACACCTGCAGGGGTATGGCAGCAGGGGGGGCAAAGGCTGTTGTTATGGAAATGACTGAGATGCAGCACCAGAAGTCTGTGGTTGAGGAGCACCGTGCAATGGTGATTGCTGAGCCAAAGAGGTAGAGCCTGCACCGACATTGCTTCTTATACAGTGAGAAAATAAATTCCTCAAAAGGCTGCACCTTATTTTACATGTCCACATTAGATAAGTATGGCAGGTGCATAGATCCATAGGCCAATTATTCAGAAAAGAATGACGCTCACAAACATGTGCAAAACATGAACATGAACCTTTACTTCACCTTGATGCTAAATATTCAGTCTTTATTTTCCTTAATGTTCATTAAAGTGCAAGATTTCAACTTTTCAATGAATATTGTGAACTTTTAGCAAACGTCATAAAATAGGAAATTATTATTTAGCATCAAAATTTGTGTTCTTCAGTTTGCGAGTCTCACTCCTCTACAATGACCCAATTGACCCATGGAGGAGGAAGAGTACCCTAGACACGGTTCCATCAACAGTAGCTACACAGCACATACTGTCTCCTAAATCACCCTGAACTGTCCTGAAAATGACACACACTACCCTGAACACGACATACTCTATTCCCAAAACCACCCTGACCACTCCATGCTCTATTCCTGTACAGGACAAACAGTCCCCTCACTGCCCTAAATGGTAACAGAACACAACCTTACTCCTTGGACCGTAGTTGTTCCACTGGGAATCTAATGTGTCCCCAGAACATTTTAGGGTTGCTAAATACATAAAAGCACATACTTCGTAGTACAGGCCATTATGATGACAAACTGTACAGAAGTTAGATAAGCTCTGACATGGTTGAATTGAGCAGCTGCCTTTCATGTACTAGATGAAAGTGACTGAAATGGAAGCAGACTGACTGGAAAAATAAAAAAGGCAATTATTTGATCAGATGCTCATTAAAAAAACACAAAGGACCTTTTCTTTTCCACGATAGCTGCTTCATGAGACCTGACTACTTTTCAGTCAGATTTCTAAAGCAGGTGCACTTTATCTTACCCTGGCCTTACCTTTGTAAGCCCTGAGCCTACTCAATCTTCACATTTCATATAATCTAAACTGAATGGATGCCATTACCTCTTGTAGAACACATTGATTTTTAACAGAACAGATCCTACCCTGTTGTATTTCATATATCTTTCCATTCTTTCCTTTCGTGATGTGTATGGCAGAGAAGTGTATGATCCATGTCATTGATCCTACATGCAGTTTTTGTGACTGTTGTTCAGGAGTGGTGTTCAATCTTGGTTCTGGAGGGACTCTAGAAGGTTAATTTTATACCCAGGAGCCTACGCATTTAAAAATGTAACAAACTTCTACCCATGCCTTTGAACAAAACCTCTTTTTGAAAATGTAAAACCTTGATGAGTTCTCTCCATTGGGTGAGAATACGTGTCTCTCTTGATACCCAGAACCAGACTTGTTGCCTTCTTTTTACATTTTCTAAATCTTTTATGAATATCCTTTCATAAGGATCCTCTGTAAGCATTTGATTTATTCATTGAATGCCTGAACTGAATGAATGTAATCCCTCTTCCTTCTGAAGGTCTGAGGTTGCAATTGTGGAGAACTGAAATTTCTGTTGTACTGTAGCCCTGTAGGATTTTCCATGCACTATTCACACACCCCCAAGCATTGCGATGGTTTATATGAATACCTTTACAGAGCGATCTTTACATTTCTTTACATAAAATCCAATTATACAGCTGAATATTTACTGAAGCAATTTGGGTTATTTACCTTGCTCAATGGTAAAACAGCAGTGCCACACCTGGGAATTGAACCTGCAATCATTGTGTTACAGGCCCAGTTCCCTTATCGTTTTACTACACTACCTAAACTGGCTCTTTCACCATTCACACAATGCGATTATAATGATACTGGCTCTTTGGTGTCGATGACAGGACAGAGGGGTCCCCGGTCCCCGAGTTGCACATCCAGGAGCTGCAGGCTCCAGTTAGTAATGGGTCTCAGAGGGGCTCCTCCACCCCTTGTGAGGAGCAGAGGGAAGAGCGACGAAAGGAGCGTAAGGAGTCACCCAGAAGGGCGCCACTCCTCCTCTCGAGCACGGGCACGCAGCCCAAAGAGGAACTTCCACCTGCAGCAAGCCCACAGGAGTCGGTCACCAGAGCGGCACAGCGGAGCGAGGACAGCGCCGAACCAGCCCATCTGCCGGAACCAGAACTAAAACCCCGGCTGAACAGAACCGGAGCCTGTCTATCAGAGAGCTGGTCCCGAGTTTGTCCCAAAGCAAGCAGGACCTGCCAGGAACATGTGACTCTGCGCCACCCAAACCTGCTGCTTCTCAGGAGAAGGCATTGCAAGACGGCGAGAAACAAACTTGCCCTGAGAAGACGTCACCTGGAAGCCAGACGAACTCAACAGCAGAGGTGCAGCCACTCGTCATCGGTGAGTGGTCACACAGCGATTGTGTGAAATTATTTCCTGAAATAATAACATTCATCCAAAGTATTTTTAGCTTGAGCTGGCGGTATTTTTACCATTTTCTGGCCACACAAACACTGGAGCGATCTGAGATAAATATGTGGCTCAAAGATTCTTAATTGGTTCCCTGTGACCCAGCAGTCGTTATGTCCATGCAGACACTCTTCCTCTTCAAACAGAGACAAGGAGCAAGATCAATAGTTTTTTCCCTTCTCATTTTTCAGATGACTGCCCCCCCTTGCCTGCCCCATTTGAGCACCGAATTGTGAGCGCCAAGCAGGTTCCAATGTGTTCATATTATGCAGTCAAGCCCAATGAAGTATTGGGAGGGTGAGTACTCTTGGACTTAATTTGCTCCACTAACAATGTCACTGTCACTCACTTCCAAGATGGCTGATGTGACAGAAGCACTGCCTCCTATAGGGTCTCACACATTAACACCCTGTCCGTCATTTTTTACATTTTTTCTATACATTTTCATGCCAATTTACAAGGAATGCATCACCCAGAAAGTACATGGTGATGTTCTGATGTGATTTCATGGTAAAGCTTTCCAATTGTATTGATTGTTTTTTAAAGGGCAAAGGGTATTTAAAGGAGGAAGGAAGAAGGACAGGGCTTGCACACCAGGCTGAGCTACTGTAAAGCATTGTGCTTCTTCACTGACAGCGAATACTGTTGTGCACATAGTTGTGTCATACAAAGAGCTTTGTGCTAATTTCTTGGGGTTTACATAATTATGTTTAACTCTAGAGTACTTAGCAGATTTTTTTATTTCTACAATGCCATCAAAGGACTGCAGTGCTACCAAAATGCATTCATGAATTACCCCCTAAAACACACACACCCTTGCTTTGATTTGATAAAGTTTAGGATCTCTTTCTGGTAAAGAGCTGATCGCGTTAATTGGACATAAGGAGGGGTTTAAATGCCCAAAGCGAGACTTTAAGGGAGAGCGTGAGGGATAGCACTCCGCACTGCCGCCCCTCAGCCCAGCCGCTTTGATAAGGTACAGTTATTTTTAGTTGGCGACTATTGAAAGTTCCCTGCTGGTATCTGTTCAATTTCGTCTGCTGACACCGCAGATGTAGATAAAGGCGAAAGGGCAATGTCAGAGATCTGTTCCAGCATTATCAAATAAGCAGGCAAACACCGACGGAGCAGTGATATTCTATATTCACAGAGAGGGACACATTTCACGAAGGAGCCGAGTTGAACAACTGGCAGGAGAGACACAGCTAATCCCCCAGCTGGGTACACGAATAAAAGCACCGGCTTGTTTTCTGTTTGTTCTGAACGGGGTTTATTTTTGCAAAGCGTTAAGCGGGTACCATTTACAAATCTTTCTTTAGCCGGCCGTGTCCGTTTCAGCAAGGATATACCACCCCGTCTTAAAGAGATCCGCTAAACAAACTCTACGACTGTGATAAACATTATCCTACCGACGAAGTCGCAAAAATGTAAATAAAAATGAATGCCTCTGTGCTGGCTGAGATGAAGATGTCAAAGGCCTGTCAGCGTGAAGGCAAACACCCCAGGTCCAGTTTCCCCATATGTCTAGATTCTTAAAATATATGGACCAATCAATTCAAACAAATTGTATTAAGTTCAAATAAGCTTCTGGGCCTTTCTGGAGCTGAAATGCTCCAGAACAATGTTTCAGTTTTCAAAAGTGAGATAAAACCCAGTTATCAATTGTTTACACACTTACTGAAACTGTAGACATAGTTCACAAACAAAAGCTTAAGAATCAAAATGTGAATCTATGCCAACAACATAAAATTTCACTCATATTAAGTAATCATCTTGTTTTTACATGGAAACAATGTTTCCAGATGACAAATGATTGCTGCCAACTGAACTGATTTTCCTTTTGTTCACTCCCTTGGTTGTGGCTGTGATAAATATGGCAACTATATATATATATATATATTCCTACAATTGAAAAAAATAATTTTTGTAAACTTGTCTCATTAGGACAAAAACATAAGAAGCATTTTGATGACCGTGCTGTTCATTTGGTGCACTGTGAAATGATATGAAAATATGAGCAATGATGACATTGTGTATTGTTTTAATGCAAGTATTTGCCATGCATGCATGTGTGTGCGCGTGCGTGTGTGTGCGTGTGCGTGTGCTTGTTCTCTCAGGGGGCGCTTTGGCCAGGTCCACAAGTGTGCTGAGCTCTCTTCAGGACTGACGCTGGCTGCCAAGATTATAAAAGTGAAAGGCATGAAGGACAGGGTGAGTGCGCTGCCATGGATATGGGTGTGGGAGGGGCGTCTCTCACAGGTTGCCACGGCGTTGATTTAAGAGCTGCAGCGTTTCCCTCAAGGTCCCCTCTGCTGTCTCTCCACACTGACACATTTTGACGGCTGATTGATGGTTTGCTTTTCCTCCATAATCCCTTTGGCGGACTCAAATACTCCAGTACCGTCCACTCATGTTCAGAGTGGACAAGTGAGAAAAATTCAACAACAAAACACAAGGTTTGTTTTTTTACCCTCACATCATCTCTCTGTTATTTGATTATAGCTGCCTTCCTCTTGCCAGTACCTTGTGTAAAGGTTTTGGCTTTGTGAAGCATCCAGCTAAGTGCTTATAAGGGTCAGAGATAGGGAAAATCTTTCCAGTGGAACGCAGTTGCAAAATTGGAATGTTGTTTGTCATAAATCTCTCACCAATACACATTTACGACTTCCACTGGCACCACCTGTTGTATGCTAAGACATTGAAACACATTTCTACCATACTTGCTGTGTTGCCCCAGTAGGGTGAAGAGGAGAGGTCACTGCATGTGTTTTCCAAGCATTTATTAAATATGAATCTTGAACTGAATGTTTTGATTGATTAAAAACAATCATTTATGTACTCTTTGGTCAGGTGTGATGATCACAATCTATTAGCTATTAACAGCAGGTTTTATCCTTTGGGATTTTATTAAAAACATTATATAATCCAGCTAGTTTCTCTGCTTTGTGATGCAGAGAACTATCGAGCAGAACTCTGCCCTATCGGCTAACCTTGTTTTTCTTATTTTTTAATATTTTAATGTTTTTCAGCCCTTTAAATCATTATGCTTATAAGTGGAATACTGCAATCTGTACTTCAACAAATTATTGATTTTGGTGGTGAGCTGAAAGGTGCTCTCCAAATTTGCCTGCAAAACTTATATTTTACTGGAATATTTCCGCATTTTTATTTTGCTTTTATAATAGTGCTAGTTCCCGAGTTTATTTCTTTTCTTCTTCTTCTCGGCTCTGTAATTCAGGATGAAGTGAAGAATGAAATAGGTGTGATGAACCAATTGAATCATGTCAATTTGATTCAGCTTTACGACGCCTTCGAGTCTCGCACCAACCTCACTCTCATCATGGAGTAGTAAGTCTTCACCTTGCTTTAAAGATTTTTTTCCAAAATATTTACCTGTCTAAGTCACTTCAGTTAAAAGCAGTGTATATATATATATATTTTTTTTTTTTTGTATGTGATTCCCATATTGGAGTAATAAGTCTTCATCGTAATTCTATTTGGTTTTACTTACCTTGGAGAAATTTGTCCTTTGAATAATATTTTCTCATGAAAATGAGAAAATAAAACTTTACAAAAGCTTTTCCTTTGATCCAAACGTATTTGTTCATTGTTATTTATTTTTATTGTGTCGCAATGTCAGTGACATTGGTTTGAATATATGTATTTACTACAAACTATTTACTACAAAATGGCAGACAGAACATTTTGACATGAACTTGTTTTCATTTTTGTCTTATTTTAATTTGGACTATTTATTAAATCAGTAGTACTGTGTTTCCCTTATTATTTTAGCAGAACATTCCTAAATGCCAAAAGTCATGTTTGTCACATTAAATTTGAAAACTTGTAGAGTCCATTTAACTGGTAGGCTGAAGTGAAATAATTATATTGAAAATGTCTCTCCATGTCCCTCCTGAAAATTACCACTCCATCACAAAATGTCACTGTATGAATTTTTCATAGGTTTTGAGACTTTCCCACAGGACATTACCAGAGGATAACAGAATTTATGATTGGATGCTGTAATGAGCCAAATTCTATAAGAAATTGATTTGTCCCAAATGACATTTTTGACAGGAATATATCTCTATTCCCCTTAAGAATTTAAATGCCTCTGGTCTTGGCTTGTCCCGGTTGGTTGTCTTTCAGTGTAGAAGGTGGGGAGTTGTTCGACCGAATCATCGATGAGAATTACCTGCTGACCGAGCTGGACGCCATCGTGTTTATGAAACAGATCTGTGAGGGAGTCCAATACCTGCACCAGCAGTACATTCTCCATTTAGACCTCAAGGTGCAGGACTATCGCTTCTTTAGATCGCTTCACTGTCCCTTTGTAATATGTCAAATTTGTCACAGTCTCAGAAGAAAGGGTGCCATGTTGTCACTATTAAAGTACAAGTGCTTGTCACTGTGGCAGTACCCCTGTAGGGTAATTAATTGTACCTTAGGTCAGAAGAACATAATTGTACCATTGTGAGAAAAAGAATATTGCTTGCAGTACAAACCTGATTTTCATTCCAGTATGGCTGCCAGTGTGAATAGGGATTCATTACCCTACCTTGGTACAAATTGTACCTTTCCTCAATTTGTACCTTTTTTCATTGGCAAGAGGTACAAAACCATATCATGAAAGATCGAATGTGTACCTTTGAAGATACAATAAATTGCAACTAACTCATTTGTACCCTGAGGAACAAAAGTGTGCCAATTATCCCTTTATTTTTATGCACACTCTCATTAAACCCTCACAGGCTTTTTCACGTCTTATTTATTTTTCTCCTTTTATTACAGCCCGAAAATATTCTGTGTGTGAACACAACAGGCAATCAGATAAAGATAATTGACTTTGGACTGGCAAGAAAGTAAGTGTCTGATATCAATATCCTCTTTGAAAACTTGCTGTGCTTTGCTTTGTTGTGATGTGTGCTGCTATGTATGTGTGCCTGTGTGTGTGTAGTTGTTGTCATGGCTCCCTGTCATGTTGTCATTGTTCTCTCTATATTTCCATCATGCTCCACTAGCTTGATCCAGGTGTGTGAAGGTTAAAGTTCAGATGTGGTTGCTGACTCTCTCAGAGCCAGGATAATTATAGTATCTTGTTAGTCAGAACTAACTCATTTATCATTATGTCACAATGCCATGCAGCTGGGTGCAGTTTTACGCTAGAAATTGGCTGTTGCATTCTGCTGGAGTGCTGGATACCACGGTTTATCCTAACTGTGGTCATCCAGAACAGGAGATGGCACTTTTTTCCTAATGTGCCAATATCCCATAGTTTTTTGATGGTGTTGTTTTTAAGCAAAGAAATTCACATTGAGCATGAAAGGTGTACACTTTTAATGTGACATATAGGGGAAAGTATGTCTTTGTGACATATATCAGTGACAAATTGAGAGAGAGCGAAAGGTATTTTTGAGAAAACAATATCTTGAATTGGATACATTTTTATTAATTTTGTGGATTGACAGCATGTTATGCCCTTAATGATAGTCTAAACACATACCAAAATTAACAGTATACTGAGGATAAAGTGAGTTACCAGGAAAGAGTGTATATCAATAATACAAATTAATAGTATTTATACATTCTAATTAATTACCAATTACATTTTCCCAGTATGTTATTGCCAAAATCTAGTCATGATTTTAGCAATTACTTACTGTATGCAATGAAAATGCAATAACATGTCTCTGTATCTATGACAACCAAATGTCACTGGATATTTAGAAATGCACACTGAACTATCACTGCACTGGAGCATTCATTATCTGCTTCGTCTAGAGAAGGTGTTGCCAACCCACATCGTTAAGTCCCAGATATGTTTCTAGTTTCTGCTCCACCCTTGCGTGATTGCACAGTTTGATAAATTATTGAGAGTATGAGCCTGAATATTCAGTATTCAGAGTCTGAATGGTAAAACACTGAGTCCCCTGTGTTCATTAAACAAAAAATTATTAATCCAATCATGTAGTTTGGATGGAGCATAAGCCTGAGGGAAGGCTAAATGGAAGGTCTCCCCCTGCTGGCCTAGGAACAGTTGCAAACTGGTTTCCCAAGGTCTCCGTCCAAGCATTAACCAAGTCCAGCCTTAGTTAGCTTCACCCATCAGACAGGAGAAGTTTACAGGGCTGTGTGAGTCATGTGACTGCTAGCCAGAACCTGCTTAAAGTATTGTTAAATTTGATATTCCTTGAAGAGGATAACAAACTCCTTTGCAATATTTTACAATCTGTGCACATTTGTATTTATCAGTGGAGAAATTAATGGTTTGTGTTTTGCTTTACAGGTACAGACCACGAGAGAAGCTGAAGGTGAACTTTGGCACACCTGAATTCTTGGCCCCAGAAGTTGTCAACTATGACTTTGTCTCATTCCCAACGGACATGTGGAGCGTGGGAGTAATCACATATATGCTGTGAGTGTCACTTCCACCAGCACTAGACTTTGACAGCCTTTCCGAAAAAAGAAATGCAGATGAATATATTCCAAAGTATGATTTCGCTTTTCTAAAGGATATCTCCCTGTTCCCTGTCACACTGCGCGGATTATGCCTCTAGTTCAATCTACAAAGCTCTGAACTAAAAGAGGTTTTACAAAAATTCCAATCTGCATAAAATTGACTTAAACCCAACATATGCAACGTGTAAAATTAATCAAATTATGTTGTGTCCCTCTAGAAGGATTGAAGTATACAAGGTTAGTACATTTCCAGGCCAGTTGAGCTAATATATATCATATTTTTAAGTTGAATAAATGATTTCAACTTCAATGAAGGCGTTGCTATAAAATGTGCATCCATTTTTGTTTCATAATACAATACATTTTAATTAAATTACCAGGGGAGAAGTTATTGCTATTCATTTTAAATTTGTAAATCATGGATGTAGACCCAGCTAAAGTGTTCAGTAATGCGAGCGAGCGCAGTGAGCAGGCACAGCGAGCGAGTGCAGCGAGCGCCCGCCCAAACTGGAGGATGTTGCAGTAATGAGGCTAGCCCAGGGGTGGGCAATCTTACCCTGTGTGGGCCAGTGTGGGTGCAGGCTTTTGTTCCAGCCGAGCAGTAGCTCACCTGATTTGACTAATCAGCTAATCAAAGTCTTCAATCAGGGCTTTGATTAGTGGAATCAGGTGTGTCACTGTTCAGTTGGAACAAAAGCCTATTACCACGATTGGGCATTCCAAACTGGGGAACGAATGACAATGTGGATTTCAAAACTAGTTTAAATAAGTCTTATTTTTTTATTGAACGTTTTTGATGTTTGTCTTTTGAATGTTTTGTTGTATGCAAAATAATACACTTTAAATGAATGTCTCACTGACAGAGGTGTGTTACAAAAGATTCAGTGGGTAACCAATATCCATTTGAAAGAAAAGAACATTCAAATGGAAATAAACAGAAGCGTAGAGAGGGGCCGGAACAATAATGATGCTGAAAGCGCACAGCAGGGACAATCGCTGGGCTATGGCCTTCTTCAGTGAGCGAAGGGGCACTTCCCTCCAGAAATAAACCGGCTTGTGTTTTGCTCTGCTGACTCACTCAATCAAAACAATCAAAACCTTTATTTATTGCAGTGGGGCCCTGCTACAAGGCACAAGTAAAAGCATAATATCAAATATAAGAATAATAATAAGTGATAACACAACACATAAGACAGACGGAGACCGGAACAATCAAATACACTTTACATTAATGTAAAACGTGTACAACTCTTGGTGAGTTTGGTATGTAAAATAGTTTTTAATGGCTCAAGGGTTCCAGATATTCCAAGTCAAACAAATCAAGACATATCCATATTGAAGATCAAACCTCAATGTCTCTATCGTTTTTCATAGTGCTTTGTGTTCATTTTATCATTTGTTTATTTTTCGTCTTTTATTTTGTCTCATGGCGGCACGGTGGTGCAGTGGATAGCACTGTCGCCTCACAGCAACAAGGTCCCGGGTTCGAATCCCGGCCGGGGGCCTTTCTGGGTGGAGTTTGCATGTTCTCCCCGTGTCCGTGTGGGTTTCCTCCGGGTACTCCGGTTTCCTCCCACAGTCCAAAGACATGCACGTTAGGCTAATTGGAGAGTCTAAATTGCCCTGTAGGTATGAGTGTGTGAGTGAATGGTGTATGTAGTGCCCTGCGATGGATTGGCGACCTGTCCAGGGTGTATTCCTCCCTCTCGCCCCAATGCATGCTGGGGTAGGCTCCAGCCCCCCGACCCTGACCAGGAATAAGCGGCTGAAGATTTTGAGATTTTGTCTCATTTGGAAAGGGCTTTGAACGTGGGCGTCAGTCTCGGCCACATGGGAGTGGCATGGTTGCCTTGGTTTTTACATGTTGTGGAGGCCTTTGGAGCAGGGAGACTTTCCGGGGGCAGGTTTGGCACTCTCACAGGGTGTGAGAGTGAACTGTCGCCCGGAAGGTTGCTCCAAAGGCCATAATTGATTTAATTATTATTTAATTGGCAATTGATTGGAATTCAATTGACTGATTGCGTTTGTGTGTGAGAATGTTAATTGTTTGGTGTTGAGTGATTGTGATTGGGTGATTGCCTCACGAGTCCCACCTGAGCCAGGCAGAAAGTAAGCCTATTTAAGAGCAGGTGGGGCGAGTGGGGAATCAGTTAGTCTTGTCATGTCATCGTGCGTGCGTGCGTGCGTGCGTGCGTGCGTGCGTGCGTGCGTGCGTGCGTGCGTGCGTGCGTCTCTCCCTCGGTGTGATTGTGAAAGAGAGCGAGAGGGCGCCCTGAAAGAGGGTCCGCCTCTTGCCCTCGGTGTGATTGGAAGAGAACTTGCACTCAGGCAGTGGAGAGTGTCTCTGGACAACGGCCCGAGAACTCTCACTGAAAGAGTGGAGAGTGTCTCGGGGCTGGTTGCCAGAGAACTCTCACTGTGAGGAGTGGCGAGGGTCTCGGTATGTTTGGGGTAAAAGAGAACTCGGACTGGAAAGTTTGAGTGTCTCTGTGTGCATGGGTTTGGGAAGCACTTGAAAAGTCACTGAAGATGTGTGTGGAGTGTGTGTCGAGACAGTGAGTAGAGTTCTACCCTGTCCCGGTGATTGTCTGTGTTTGTTCTGTGTTTCCCCGGAAGGGGATTCCCCCCTCGGAGGAGGCGGGGCTTTCATTTATGGTTTGATTATTTTCGCTTGTTATTTTAGTTCATTGTTTTTGCCCGAAAGCTTTGCGGCAAGTAGGGTGAAGATTAGAACAATAGACCTATTGGGTGTACATTGTGTGTAGCGTTATGTCCCAAACTGTGTGAATGTCTGTCCTTTAGTGTCTTCACCTCTGTTTGTTTACTATCTCTGAACACTCAATGAACTTCAAAGCAGAACACAAACTGGCCTAAATGTTACAAACTGGCCAGTGGTTTTAATTAGCGGCTACCCGGCTTAGCTGTTAATAGGGACTCTCACTCTAGCCTGAGCTAGGCTAGTGTTTGGAGGTGACGTTTATTGAACTGGATCTGATGTAAACAATGGCAAACTGGCATATTACTAGGTTCATGGTTTGGTATAAATGGGCCGATGTCGGGATGAAACCATGTTTAGAATATTGTGTTGAACCCGGGTTTCTGTATATAAGGGGTATTGATAACCTGACATCTGTTGCAGGAGTTTTAGGCTTCAGTCAGGAAGGGAGCATGTGCTTGGCCCACTTCATATAGTCGGTGAACTCCACATAATTTCACATGGTCAGTTGGACTTAATAGATGGCGGCCTGGTGCTAACATAAACTGTATGATAGTCATTGTGTTTTATTGCAAAAATCGTATATCATTTTCACTGAAACAAATGCCATTGCCTCAATATGGCTTCTGCTCTCATTTTTGTATTAACCTTTTAGTATCAGAAACAGTATCACAGTATGACCAAATTAGTCAATGTAGGACATTTTTTGTGTGCATCTTTGTTTACAGACACTCAACCCAAGTTGTTAAATCCAAAGTGCAAAGGACAAATTGCAAAGCATAATGATTGGATAGCTCCCTCAGTGCCCGCCCACTAACCATGCAACTGTGACAGCAGCAGCAGGTGGATGGAGTTAAATATCTAACATTAAATATCTCCTTCCATGGGTGTCAGTCTCAGCGGCCTATCACCTTTCCTCGGAGACAATGATGCAGAGACGATGAACAACATCATGCACGCCAACTGGGACTTTGATGCAGAGGCGTTTGAGAGCGTGTCCGAGGAGGCCAAGGACTTCATCTCCAGGCTGCTCATTCCAGAAAAATGGTATTGAACCGCTCCTGTCCTATCCTAGCTGACACAACATGCTCCGGCAACGTTGCCATTAAGTTGTAGAAATGTTATTCTACTGCTGCAGTGCTACACAAACACTCCACTGTATGGTTTACTAATGACAGGCAACAATACATCTCCTACTGTCAGGAGTAGGGATTCAGTTCAGATTCAGAGTGAACATTTTCTGCTACTTCAGCTTTTGGACTGATAATATTTCCGTGTATCCTTCTACGTTGTTAAAAGAAAGGGTTCTGAAACCCTTCAAGTGGTGGCGGCTCAAACTGTTACAAAACACCTTTCAGAGTCAATGAGAAAATGAATTATGAATATTTCATGAATGGGTTATACGTTGAACGGTGAGCATATTCCCCTTTTTTAATAGGTTTCCTGCTTTTCAAGGGGTATGATCACTTCTGAACAATTATTTTACATATTGACACATCATTTCTTAGATTTTTATCCACACACAAATGTTGAGATCTTCTGTGTCAGGATCAGGATTTATTTTTATTTTTAGACTTTTAACTAAAGAAAATAACTCTTTCCCCCACTCAACAATGTTGCCATGAGTGGTAGGCGACTCAAAACTATTTCCCAGTTTTGGCAGGTCTGTAACACGAATATTCAAATACTATTTGAATGAATCTACAGGTTTCTCTGAATAGTAAACAGGATTTGTATTAATGTTTGGAAACACAACCATAACTGACACCACTATCACCTTTGAAACTCCACTTTTGGGGTTTTGCAGCCTTTTGCCACAGAAATAATGTTACAAAACACTTTCCTTTAACAGAGAGGATGTTGGATGTCATTCAAAAGACCTGACCATCACCTTAATTTGACTATTTTTTCAAACTGATTGGAAAATCCATAGAAGCTGAAAGATTTCATCTAAAAATAGTAATTAAAATAGTAATCATTATACACAATACTTAATATTATTATTATTATTATTATTATTATTATTATCAGCCTTTAAGTATCCAATAAGCTAAGAACTAATTTCTTATTTGCAGTGATGATCTGGGGAATCAAATCATGTAGGGAATGGAAGGACTTGTGTAAGCTTTTCTTAAGAGTAGATAGTAAGATAATAAAAAATGTTTGTTTTGAACTTCTATCTCAAAAAAGATGTACTTTTAAGGTATGTTCTATAACTGTGGGCAGCAATAATTACCGAGCCATAAAGGAAAGGGAACAACGCGGGTAACATGAACACCAAAAGCTTCAATGAAACAGAAGAGCAATTGAGTGTAATTCCAGCCATCTCTGTTATTTTGGTCAGGGAGTGCTATCACGCATGTCGACAGTATGCCTCCACACTGTGCTGTTTATGGCTCAGTTAACCAGAAACTCACTGGTGCAGGGGATGGAATTATGACCGACTTCATACGCAGCACTCTTTTTATATCATTGATTGCATCTGCGATTTGAGGACGTCATCTAGAATTGCACATGCTGTGAAGTACTCACCATTCACCAGACATCTTTACTAGGCCCACATGTCTGTGACCAAAGTCATTGTAATTGAGGAGAATGACTTTGCCCCCCTTCGATTTTAACGTGGGACTTACACCTCCGTTTATTTTAGAGGTGAGTGGAGACTTTGTCCCAATGGAAGTTCATTGTAAGGCCGAAGCCGAAAGTAGTTGCTTCTCGCCATAGAGAAGCGAGTAGGCAGAGAAAAACCCATGGGTGGGCCGGGTCGCAAGTGTTACTGTTCACCCCTGGGATGTCAACCCTCTGCACCCTAGTCTCAATAGAGCCCCATACTGTTTTCTGTCATTTCCGCCCACTCTTCAGTTTTTTTCTTGTTCCTGCCACCACAGCAGCCGCTTGAGTGCAGCGGGGTGCATGAAGCACGGCTGGCTGAACAACCTGGAGGAGAAGGCTAAGCGTCGGCAAGTTAAACTCAAGTCCCAGGTCCGCCTGCAGCGCTACCTGGCCGCCCATCGTCAGTGGAAGGTAAGGAGGTGATTTCAGGGGTCATTGTTACCACCAACAGCTAATCAAGGGTCATTGTACCAAGCCCTTTATCCAACCGTAAGATCGGATACTGATCTGATCAAGGGCCTGTTTTGGAGGCAAAATCTGTCTGTCCATGCAATGTATTATGGTACTGTTACAGAAATGGCAATATGTTCTATAGATGTGGGAATATGAAATATGATACCATACATTCATAGTATATATAATTGCCTTTATTATTCATAGTATTATACATAGTATTTATCATTATACATTTATATTATTAAATACAGTAATTATTTTGAAATTTGCCTCGTACATGACTCCAGAATATTGTCATAATCATCACAGGAAACCTGTCCCTGCATGTATCTCCACAGAAACACTTCCTTGTGGTTGCCGCGGCAAACAGACTGAAGAGGTTTCGTCAGACTCACTCGTTCAAACCGATGTAAACAGGAAGTCCAAGAACGGCCACTTCATTCTGTCAGGTTGCCTTAGTTTGGGCTGCAGATGTGTACCTCTCACACTACCCATTAACACATGTTCTGAATTCAATCAACATTTGCCCGCTAATTTGACTTAAAAATAAATCAAAGCTTTAGTTTATTTTTTTAAATCTTTTTCTTTACAAACACAGTTTGGTGGGTTTAATTTCAGTGATTGCTAAACTTGCCAAACTGTGTTTGTGAAGAAAGAAAACGAATGCTTCCATGTAGTTCTGAGTCCAACTTAATGATAAATGCTGATCGAATCCAGGCCATTATCACAAATGTTTATTTTGTATTGTTTCCATGGCTTGTATCCAACTGTTAAAATTCTGCACATGACATCACAGAGCTAGCCACCACCATATTTGGCAACAGACTGAGGGCAGTGTACAGTAGTATTCACTACAATTCCTGAGAGCCGGCCAAGTATTTCAGAAATATAAATTGAGTATTGAATTGCAAGAAACCCATATTGATCCAAGTATGGGCTTTAGGTTTTTTGAACTCGTGTGCTCTCTGGTAACACGCTCTCTGTCAGAATTTTTGTTTGTTTGTCAGAAGTATAGCTGTTTCCATGATAAGTGTGGTGTGCCTAAATAATCTTAATCAATATTTATTTGTTGTGGAAACCCCTGTCTGTTCTTGTTACTTCCTATGTTAGTAATCTACATACATTTAGCTAAATATGAATGTGTGGTGTATGGATGTTTTGTTGTAGTATGTATTTATATTTCTTTGCGAAAGACAATGAAGGAAGATCTCAGTTGCAAACAATTTTTAATGGAACTGATTTAACTCCAATAGATTGAAAGAACACACCGACAAGTGACTGTAAAATAAAACAATATATTGCACACATGCAATGTTGTACCAGCCCCAAGGGTTAATATATTGAGAAAGATACACTAGCCACACTTTACGTGAATATACACAGTGTATAGTGTGACTTAATACCTTTAGCTACCATTTGCTTTGACCAGTTGCTGAGTTAACTAATGTAGCCAAGTTGTTAACTAGAGAGAAGATCCCTCTGTGTGTTTATGCAATATCGACCTATCTGCATGTCAATGACTGTTTTTAAGGTTTTCATTGCTTTCGAAGATTACAGAAAAAAAAATCTCCAAGTGCGTACCTTCAAAAATATCATTTTAGAGGAGATTTGACCTGTTCATGGATTTTGAACCATGTGTATTACAATTATTGTCGAGATTCAAGACCCTCCATTAATTTGAATGGGAAAAAAATCACCATGCAGCATGGTGTCTACAATGGTTTTATTAAGTTCAGGGCAGAACCTTAATTTCTAAAATTTCTAAAATTTTCAATGAATGACGTAGCCTCTATAGAACAGATATGGGACTCTGACTTTTTGTACACAGCACAAGGATACAGCACCATAATATGTTTGCTTGTTGCTGCTCTGATCTGTATACTTTGTGCATACTGGTGTCATATCAGCAAGTCAGCATTTGTATTAATCTTAATCTGACATTTACTCGTGGGAATTTTACAGTCATACATATTTTGATGTAGCTTCCCATCTTCATTTTGAAAAACAAAATTGAGAAAATGAGTTCATTATTGTATTTTGAATGACATGCCAAGTGTGTACCACAACTGTGTATGAAAACACAGGTACACCACAGTACTGATCATACAGTACTTTTCCAAATAATATTAATCTTCCCTTACCTTCTGTGAAGGTGACTGTTAATTAGCCATGGCTTGTGAACTCGCATGTTTAATGCTGGATTCCACTACTTGACTGTATCTCTTAAACATTTTCAGGATGCTGTGTAAGCAAGTAAAAAAAAAGGTGTTTCAAGTAGCTTCCGTGTCAATTTGTATTTGCACATCCAAAGAATCACCACCAAGCAATACATTTCTGTTGCTTTACTGAGCATGATTCATTTCATGTCTAAAAGGCACTTGCGATGCTTATATGAGAAATGGAAACACGTGTGTGCTTAATACATCCATTTAAACACTTTCTCAGGGTTTTTATTGCAAATATTTTTTTAACCTTTATTGTAGAATACTTGCGGATGTACATAGTAGCTAACAATGTTAGTATAATTACTTACATCAAAGAACAGTGGCATCTCGAGAGTAAATATCCATATAATGTTCATGCCCTGAAAACTTGAATACTCAAATGCATGCTTGTAATATAATAATACAGTATATGCCATTTAGCAGACACTTTTATCCAAAGAGACTTACAGTAGTGAATGCATACATTTTTCAGTATATATGGTCTCACTGGGAATTGAAGTCACAACCTAATCGTTGCCAACGCCATGCTCTACTTACTGAGCCACCTAGAACCACTAATAATACCACTTGGTTAAGCAGTAATATATATGTCTCATTATGACAGCATTGTTTTGTTCCTTGTATATTATATATTCCCCAAGTCATTGTGTATGCTGTACACACACACACACACACACACACACACACACACCTCAGTGAGAACTTAGACACTAAGTTACTCTAGTTACTAAGTTACACTAACACTCTTTAAGGCGGTAGTGTGGTATAATGGTTAGGGAACTGGGCTTGTAACATTAAGGTTGCAGGTTCAATCCCCAGGTGGGACACTGCCATTGTACCCTTGAGCATGGTACTTAACCTGAATCTCTTCAGTTAATATCCAGCTGTATAATTGGATTGTATGTAAAATAAATGTAAACTGTAAGTCGCTCTGGATAAGAGCGTCTGCTAAATGCCTGTAATGTAATGTAAGTTGGATGACTCACACATTTTTAATAACAATATTAGCTGATACGGTTATACATTAAGAATAAAAATGGGATCTGGATCACTGGTTAAATTAAGGAAATCTACTATATATAATATGTTTAACCACTGAACAACAGAATGGAACAAATATATACTGAGCTTTACACATTCACTATTTCATCCATACTTGTAATAGGTGGGCATTTCCAAAAACACCAATTTAAAAAACTGCCTTCTGACCCCTTTCATGGCCCCTACCTCACCAGTAGGGGGAGCAAGATTACACTAAATCAGTGGTTCCAAACCTCAGTCCTGGGGCACCACTGTGTATGCTGGTTTTCATTCCGACCAGAATTGTGACCTCTGAATTGTACCTAGCTGTTAATTGTTCTTAATTAGACCCTCTTCATTTCTAAGTATGATTAAGGCCATATTATGTCATAAATAGCTATGCTTGCCATGCACAATAAATGTACCATATTCACATCCCAGGACTTTAAATCAATCAGATCAACTAGTGCTCTAATTTTCTGCAATGTGTTATATGACACACGATTTGTTTAGAAAGAGATGACCTCTTTTTAATTGATTCAATTATTGACTGACAGGTGAAATCAGTGGGAGCCTCATTGTTAAAGGTTTGTCACCTTGTCACTGAAACTAAACCATTTGTTGCCAATTGAACTGTCCAATGACTGGCAATGCAATAAACCTGCATTGTGTTAAAACAACTGAAGGAAAAAATGATGGGAGAACTTACAGACATTTTCAACAACTTTCATTTATCAAGAGATTTGCTGTAACAAAAGCCAGCATACACAGTGGGTCCCCGGGACCGAGGTTGGGATATTAGATTGAACCACTGCACTAAATGTAAATTCTGTTGAATTTCAAAAGGGCATTATCTCTACCACCAGAAAAAACATCGTTTTTTTCTGAAAGAAACTATGTTCGAAGCCTTGTACAAAAGCTGACATTTACATTTTTACATTTGAAGCATTTAGCAGACGCTCTTATCCAGAGTGACTTACACAGTTTACATTTCTTAACATACAATCCATTTATACAGCTGGATATTTTACTGAAGCAATTTTAGGTTAAGTACCTTGCTCAAGAGTACAACGGCAGATGTGTCCCACCTGGGAATTGAATCAGCAACCTCTGAGTTACAAGTCCAGTTCCCTAACCATTATACTACATGCCGCCCTTTTTTCAACAAACAACAGAAAGGAGTCAGAGGAAAGAGCGGTCTTTTAGAGTCCTAATATTGAAAGGCTTTTCAATAAAAACACATTTATACACACACACGGGCAGATCAAAATAATGCAATACATTGCAACCATACTAGATCCCCACTCAGTCAGTGTATTTGTATTATAAAGATGAGGATGAAAGGTTCAAACATTTCAGCATACAGCCTTAGTCAGTGGAAGGTATTGTTCTTTTGGCATCCTCTATACAACCAACTATAAAACAAAATTAGATTGAAATTTGTAAGGAGATATAGACAAATAAATTGGGGCTGGAGCCTATCCCAGCATGCATTGGGCAAGAGGCAGGAATACACCCTGGACAGGGCACACACACCATTCACTCATACCTACGTGCAATGTAGACTTTCCAATTAGTCTAACATGCATGTCTTTGGACTGTGGGAGGAAACCCACGTGGACACGGGGAGAACATGCAAACTCCACACAGAAAGGACTCGGGACCTTCTTGCTATTCAGCAACAGTGGTATCCACCGCACTATCCATCATGCCGCCCTACTTAATTATTGATATATATAATATTTTAACAAACATCACCTACAGCAGCCACTAATATTGTGGGGCAAGTGAAGAATTTTAGTACAGCACCAATATTGTCTACATATTGTGAAGATCAGATAATCTTTTAGAGCGTCTGCTACTGTGGCTCACTTTTAACCGGGTTGCATCGCCATGGTAACTTATGCCGTAAACCTAACCTGCTCCGGAGTAGGATAAACCCAGGCTAACAGATCAAATCCTATAAAAAGGCCGCCTCATCTCTGGAAAATGGCCTCACCAATCCTAGAGAACTGCGTAATCTGATACAGATACAGATTCTCTGTGGAGGCAATATTGTATCTTTGCAAGCTTCTAGAGCCGCATGTCACAAATGCCACTCGTCAAAGCCATGCGATCACTTTGCAGCAAACTGTATGTATTGCCTTACGTTTTCTAGCCACCAGTACATATACGTATTCCATTGGTGATGTGGAGAACCTGAGCAAACATACAGTTCATATGGTTCTATATATACAGTATATAGTTATAAATAATGAATACAATTAACTGTTGCATATTAAGTGCGGTGTAATTTTCTCATAGGATTCCCGAGTGATTGGTGCAATAGATTGAACTCACATTCCCATCACCGCAGCCCTGGGTGAGCCACAGTCTTGAGACCGAAACCCCAGTGTTAAGCCCAAAGTTAGCTCGCTAACCCCACCAATCCTGCTTCGAGGGATAACAAAATAAAACCATGGTCCGCAGACCGATGACGACAATCCCTGTCCTGCTGTTCTGTGCCGCTGCGGGGCTCTCACATGGCGTGTGCCATTTGTGCCAAACCCCAGGAGTGGAACAGAACAGCAGGACACAGGGATTGTCATTATCGGTCTGCGGACCATGGTTTTATTTTATCCAGACCCTCAGTGGGAGAGATTGAGAGAGAGAGAGAGCATGCACATGTAAAAATAAACAAAAACCTTCAGCCGTCCTTTCAGCAAAACACTAAACAGTAACGCATTCACTCTCAAGGGTTTTCAGTCGCTTTTGGGAAATTTTCTCTTGCACTCTGACTTTTCACTCTCAGGCTCCAGCCACCTACTGAGAGAGCAGCACACAGGTACAATTAGGTAATGCAGCACAGCGGTGTGCTCTAGCTGCCCTGCCAGTAGACGAGGCCGGTAATCACCCCGATTCCTCTGTCTAGACTGACGGCTTCCACAATAACAAACTGAAAGACAGGCTTGTGGATCAAGAACAGAGGTATGGCCTTTGAAAACTGCAACAATAATTTAAAAAAATCTTTATCCTCAATCTGAAAATATGTTTGTCTGTTTGCCATTTGCACATGTAAAACATACTTTCTGTCCTAATAAAGCAGGGAATGTAGCCTGTCAGAGAAACGTTTCTTAATACACAGTAAAATGTTTATTCATCTCAAATGTATTCTTTTTTGAGGACACACAAACATAAATATAGACTTCTAATTATTATATATAAAAAGGTCACTTCAGAAAAGAACTTGACTGAAACCTGCTTAACTACTGATAGTGTGACTCTCCCTTGCAAACAGGACTGTGTATGTCCACATTGGAGAAAGTACAAATTCTTGCTTTCACAGATGGGACCAGGATGGAGATCAGTGGGGGCGGCAAAAGGTTTTGCATGACCTCAGTCCATCAAATCAGAGGAGCAGACCCTTGAGTGTTACATAAACACCAGTCTTGTTTCAAACATTGATCAGTCAGTGCAAAAGCAAATTATGTAGCTCTCTTAGTCAAGTGTGAATGCAAAATCAATTACTATCTAATGTAGAATCCTGGGGCTCTTCAGAGAAAAACAACTGCACCAGCACACTGATTCATGAACTGGAAAAATAATCTGCAGTTTGATATCTCCTTTCAGAGCTATAATGAGGAAATAAATTCTGTGCTGTCTGTCCCCATGATGCTTCATGTATTGCATTAATTAGAACATTCATGTGAATAAGCAATACAATGATTGACTATTACATTCCAATTCCTCTCTATATTAAATTCCACTCTATTTTTTAATTTTTTAATTTCAGAGACAGAACTTGCCCATCTGCTCTTTAGGAATGCCCTACTGCTCCTCGGCAAGCTTGTGCCAACTTTCCCTCCCCCCACTCCCCTGGGGTGGACAGCCAAATGCCGCCCCCCAATCGGGGCTCCCGGCCAGAGTCGGATTGATGCAGTCGGGTTTTGAACCGCGACTGCAATAGGTAGCTCACACTCACAAAGCACCAGTCAATGTGAGTGTGTTAGACCACAACACTATTCAAGGCCCAAATTCCACTCTATTTTAAAACAAATATTTATGCATCAGTGTGACCCTTTAGAGAATATATGAATACCTATGACTATCTACACTGCAGTATTCCATAAGAGGTCACCTTTCAGAAGAAGCAGTTAAAAGGCAGTGATCTTCAAAATAATAAAGGTAGAAGATAGTAAAACCATACATATACTGTATATTTACTAAATTGATTGCATTGCTCAATCATTTGTGCTTTATAGCATCCTTTCCAAAATGATAGCTAAATGGATAATCTTTTTTGCTTTTCGAGAGTTTACAATTATAGGGTTCTATCTGAGTGCACTTATGATACTTATGCCAATAGAATTGTCTAGATGCACATTTTCCTCTAAACAATGGGTTTCTTATGCATTTGGTTCCCATCATAGAATAAATTATTCTCAATCACCATATATTAAAAACTGAAAAACAGCTCCATAATTAAGCACAGCCACACAATGTAAAGGTTTCCACAATATAATATTTTTCCAATTAATTTAATTCAATAACACTTACTTCCACCACACAACCACTTACAGTATTTTCCATTCTTGAAAAAAAATAATTCATTTATTTGCATTCAATAAATAGAAAAATGTAACATTGATGATCTACAATGTAGTTTAAGGAGTCTGCAGATCTGTACACAGACTCCATGGTTTAACTGCAAGTTTGCCTGAACTTGGCTGTGCATGGACATGCACACATGCCTATTAGATTACAATATTACTACACAAGGATATTTGGAGGATTATCCAGACTGCCATCCACTAAGTTACAGGTTGGCAGGGCACACTCCATATTAATTAATTTAGGTGTCGAGTCTCCTTCATAGTTTTAGTGTGAGGTACGGGATAAGGACCCTTCCAGGCCACCTGAGGGAGCGCAGGTACCTTTACCACCAAAGATCTCACTACCTCTACCCACTACACAAAGATGTTGCTTACCTGGTCCAGTTTAAGCATTTACATCTTTTGGATGTTACGGTAAAGGGAGGCAACTTATGGCCTCTGCATCACTGTGGACCTTTCATTTCATTTTGACAATCACATCCCCATAAGATTTCAGTGTACTGCCCATAGTTGTATGTAGAGAGGTGAAGCCGCGCCAACCGGATAGGAGTAACCACATGTGCGTAGGTTTGAAAGCTGCAATAGCCACTATATATGAATTAAAGTTTAACCCACGCACTGTGTGTAAAAAGAGGGAATACCCCAAAACAAGGCGAAGGCTCGATGTACAATTCAAAAGTCTTTTAATCCATAAAAATGAAACAGAGGATTTAAGAGACAAAAAAGACAGACGTTTCGGTCAAATGACCATCATCAGTATGTACTGCCCATCTCATAATTCTGGATGATGTAATCCAAGGTACACATTTAATTTGCTTAAATGGCTAAATCTGTGGTTTGTTGCCTGTGCAGATTATGAATGTCCTGCCATGTACAATATGTCCCTGTAAAATGACTCCTCTCCAGATATCACAGCTACCCTTCTTTGATAATTGTGCTGGAGGCTTTATGGTTCTTGACTGAAAACCAGTTTGCTTCTCTGAGTCACCTGGCATGCGGTGGGAGAACACCACACTTTCTTTGTATGGTGAGGCATCGTGAGTCAGCATCCATTCTTTCCCTCCATCATAATGTGGCAATATATCTGAGGATTTCACTAACTGGTTTGACTCTTTAAAAGTGGTTGCTTGCTCTGCTGGCCTGTTCCCTGACACAACCCTCCTTAATAATGTGTGTGGTGGATCTAGCAGTGTGGACAGTTCAGGATGGAATCCATTTTCTAGATTGAGACAAAATACCAGCAGTCATAAAAAAACTTTGAGATATATAAGAGAGCCAAAGATGTCCAAGAAGACGCAGGCGAAGAATTAACTATCATTTTTAAATCATGTTTCAGTTTACTCTTTTTCAGCAAACTATTAAAAGGTGTGGGGAGAACCTTCCTACAGAAAGTAAGAAGAAGATCTGAATTTGCAATAACAAATGAGGTTTTTCAAGTATTGTCAGGAATGTAATTGGTATTTGGAACCAAATGCAGATGAGAGAAAGACCCATGATGCAGAGAGGCATATAAGTTCTTTTATTAACTCAAACGCAGATCGAAATAAACGGTAATACAGTGTCGGAGCTGACACTGAACAAACACTAACAAATGAACCAAAACAACAAACAAGCAGGAGAAACAAAACAAGCTAAACTGTAAATACAAAACGTATTCTGGGACACGGAATAAACTAACACTGAGACACTAGAAACAAACGAGAACAAGATATTCAGGGTGGCGAGAACACTAACACAACAGGTAGGACAACGCTAAGGGCAGTGAATGTTCAAGCAAGGAGCTGGGGTAGCCCGGAGGTTAAATACCCTCCAGGGCTCACAGCTGCCAGTCATTGTCTTGATTGGGTAGGTTAATTCCTGGCACGCCTTTCACTTCTCCTGTTAATTGGTGCGTGGAGGAAATGTCCGTTTGCTGGTCGGGTCTTGACAAGTATGGAAAATATTGTATGTGGCTGTGTGGTGGATGCCAGTGTTATTCAATTGAATTCAATGGGAAAAGATATTTGTTGGAAAAACATATGCTATAATTATGAGTGCTAACTGATTTTCAGGGTTTGTTTAATAGACCAGCTGCAAATTGTTAGGAGTGCAAGAAAAATTCTGTAAGCTGTCAGCCAAATTAAATCTACTGTACCTGTATTGCCTTCTCTGTCAGCAGTCCCCAGGACTTTTCCTCATCTGAACCCTCCACACTATCCTTTTCTATTCCACCAAGCATGACATCTCCACTATACATGCAACTAGCTTTGTGTGCAAGGTTTATACCCCATCACTACAAGCCGGGTTAAAGCTGTTAAATCCAGAGGAACAAAAAGACTGAACCCACATTTTCAGACTGCATTTCCACTGAATGTATTATTTTTTTTTTTTAATGTACTAACTTTTCACACCCTGTTTTAAAGATGTGGTGTGTACAGGTCTACGATGATATCTGTTGTATTGATGCTGTACTGATCTCTTGCTCTAGCTGAGATTATTCTTGCCATCTTGAATGCACTTATTGTAAGTTGCTCTGGATAAGAGCGTCTGCTAAATGCCTAAAATGTAATGTAAAATGAGTTAATCATATTCTTCTAATGAATAACCTCTGAGTTTAGGCTAGTTTACAGGTGGAGACAGCGATTCAAACCAGAAAGTCAAGAGAGTGCTAGTGTAAACAGGGTCATACATATTGTAGCTGCATACCTTGAGAAGAACAGACACAAATCAATATTTGTCTTTATTTCATAAGGTACTCAACAAACACTGTACTATACTCGCTTGCCTGGGAATAATGTTGCTCACTGAACATACACTGTGAGACAAAGGGAAGTGGTTGAATAGCAAGAGAAGGCGTGCGTCAAATACATCACTTCTGTGAACGGACCTAAAGCAGCTTTCACAGAATCACATTAACTAATCACTTACTTCATTTGTAACTCTCAGTAAATAACCTTTTGACAATTTTGAGCAAAGGTACGAGCTATTACTTGATCATTTGAAAATCAGTAAGTTAAATTCTGAGCTGATTACATGATAGGAATGGCACTGTTATAGTAATTCCATCATATTATCAGGAATCACAATGGGATGAGCAGATGAATGCTTACACTTGTTTACTTGTCATTTGCCGCATGCTGTTAGCTAGAGGAAAATTACATTAGGTGTTGCTGAAACAGGATTCATCATACAGGCATATCATATGCCATCTGTAGTAAACGCAAAAGTGGCATTTTTTTTTTCAAATTAACACTTCAATATCTGTAGAGTATATCTTTCAAGGGTGAGGGTGACAGTGCCTTCTATCCATTAATCACCTTAAAACACTTCACACCCCCATGGTATGTCATTTGGTATCATGCTGTGTGGCTAAATTGGTTTTATTTGAGCGTTTGGTACATGTAAAAGATCCTGAGATGCTGACCTGAAGCATTTTTGGAGGCACATTGATACTGCACTATACGCTATGGAGTCGATGTACTAAGGAGATAGATCATGTAAAGCAATACATTTTTAAGTGAGACTGTCTCAGTAACAAGGGAGCTAATAATATCTTTACCCACAAATTCAAACACTTATACAGTATTACAGGAAGACGTCCAAGAGAACTAGTTGGGGATTCATGTAGTGACGTATGTCTTGCCTCGCTGTTGTTGTTCAAGTTAATCCCATGTCAGCATTTCGACAATATTTATAGGCAAGGTATTTTCAACCGGTGCACATCAAGTGTCTATCAACTCTGGACACATTACTACCCCCAGCACCCAAATGGCATCTAGTGTGCTATCTCTGAGGTAATAATACATTTCTTCTTAAGTTATTAATCATACATGTTTCCCCCACAAACACAATACCATTTCCACAATCATAGCCATATTCATAGTCACATATATGCACACAATTCTATTGTGTGAAGATATTGAGTGTTTTAGAAGAGTTTTTAAAGCTTCATTAAATGAGTTGTCTATTTTTTGTGAGTATATAGTTTGGGGGAATATGTAGCTATATGAACATGATGCATATTTATATTCTCAGCTTACTTTTTCTAGTCAAAAAGACAGTTATCCAATTATTATTATTGTTATTTTACTAAATAAACAGGATTGCTTCGGTCTTTGGATGCCCAATCTGCCAAAAAAACACCGTAGGTCCATAGTTAGCTCTGGTCAATTAGATCGGAACGCTAAAACACCCAACTGAATATATTTAATTTGGTCAGACACTCATTTATTCTCTACATACAAATGTGTATGTGCATTCTGGACCGATGGTTAAGATTGGGGTGTTTATTCCGTGCCGTTTTTGTATTGGTTGTGTAAACCGTCAATCACACATTTCTCTCTCCCACAGACGGAGCTTTCCCCATAATTTTGTTTCCGTTTGACCAATGAGACGATTCTGTGGGAAAGGGGTCGCAGGATAAGCAACAGTCACATGACTAGAACCACTTGAAAGGAGTAGTTGGTGTTTCCTGAAACTGACTTGATAATCATGGTAAGTGTAACGCTTATGTATGACAATGTATAGTTTATTTACGCGAAAAGGGCATATGCTGTACGTTAATTGTGTGTGTTGCGCAAGATCTCTGAAAGTAAAGAGACTTAACCAAGCCTGCAAATGTCTCGGGTGGGTGGTGCAAACGGCCTAGCCAGCAAGCTAACGTTAGCTATCTATTGCTAGCTAGCTATCACTGACTGGCCTGTTTTCCCCCTCTTGGTTTCTGTCATTTTCCCACTAGGAATCAAATGCTTTGCATTTTATATTTTCACTAATGAACAATGTTTCCACTTGTCGCTACACAATAAACGTGACCCAAAGGCAACATAAATCTATGCAATTCTGCTAACGTTGCAGCTGTGAAGCTACCATGGGAATAGCTAGCGTTAGCTTGATGGCTATAATCATGAGCATGTTGTGGTGTGACAAATGTAACGTTAGCCAGCTTACTACTCGTCCGCAAGTTTGACTTGTGCATTGCAACGTATCATCTACATCAACGTCACCAGCGCTAAATTCAAGTTCTAGCTCGCTTGCTAGCTAGCCAGTCATTGGCGTTGATGCGAAACTGTTAGCTACTAGCTAACGTTAACGTCCTAACCAGCGATTGTAACGTTAGCTAATTAACGTTAGCTAGTTGCTGGCGCTAGTAAATATGTGAGATATTTTTTCGTCCTGGTGGTTGGGTAACTACCTACCCACACAAACTACCTTTCCATGCATTGTTATGTATGTACTGCTCATATTTACTGCATGTAATGGGTTTCGTCAATTCTGTTCTGATGATCTCCTCCAATAGCTAATTGAATGTAGTTAGCTGGCCAAGATCGAAGTCAAAATTGTGTCTACTAGACAGTTGGCTAGGAAGCTAGACCAGTACAGTATCAGCGTCCGTTAGTTATTGCAAATTAGTTGATTATCGATTTGGCTTGCGAGCTTGGATAGGTACCTAACGTTAGCTGGCTTGTTATTGTGCACTGTGGGTAACTTCTGACATCTCTGGTAGCAAGTAAAGTAACGTAGTCCAGCGAGAGTGTTAGCGAGCTAGCTAGCAGTAGTCAGCTAACTATTTGGGGATAAGTAATGGTTGGCAACTGAATGGGTCTTTAGTCGGTGTTGTGCCGACAGAGACAGGGTATTGGCGTGTTAACATAATTTCACGTGTTAAAATATAATTGGAACATGCGGCCTATTCTAACCAGGTGAGACCGCAGTGGATTGTTTTGACAGCTTAAAGATAGCGGCCAATCGTACTGTCACAGGAACTGGTGATTGTGGTACACCACTTCGATACCTAACCTGCGAACATGTCACGTTTCTTTAACTTTAACTATATTGATGGTTCTTCCATTTGATGGCAACCCAAAATTGGCATGACCTTTTCCAATTGTCCTGGAATTTGACATAAAGAATCCTATAGAAGAAATTTGTTTTTCAAAATGTCATTAAAGTAATGTTTGAGATGTGTTTTGAACATCCTGTAATTTCAGAGCTTGTCACTTTAGACTATGTATTAACAACACATAGGAATGAAATCATATTGCACACAGTGTTCTCTACATGTCACTGATATCCATGTAATCATAAGGGTGGAATTAAAGCCTGTAGTATGTAGTTCTAGACCTTAAGGGATATGCTCTTGCGCCTGCAGCTTATGTAAACCACTTAATGTCATAGTGTTCCAGTCAGATCAAGATCCCTAACCCTAATGCTGCAAGCATGCTTGCTGCTCAACTTTTCTGCTGCATGTAGTGACAGGGGGTCAGTAGTGTGTGAGTTAAGTTCTTTCACACCAAGCCTCCAAAAAAGTATCCAGGATGCAGCAGGGTGAATATAATTCATGAACCTATTAAGTATGTTTTTCCACCCATGGTTTACAGACTGACAAAAATACAAGATATACAGTGTCCATTGGGGTGCATCACCTACAGTTAACTTTGAAGGACCACCCTGCCATAATCTATCAAGGAATCGTGCTGGCTTGTTCCCATGTTTGTGCTTCAGTGTCAGGGGAGAGCTAGGAGAGACCCCCCACTACAATCTGATAGTGTGTAACTAGCTCTGACCTCATTTACCTTTTTTGCATCACAAATAGTGTATGCAGAAATGTAGGCTAGTTTTTTTCTTCTTCTTTGTTTCTTTTTTCTCCCCTCTTTTCTTTCCCCCTTCTCTCCCCATTGCTACTTATGGCTAGCTATAATCTTTATGGATTAAGATGTTATGTTAGATAAAATTATGAGTTATTATTAAAATAATTGTTGTAGCTAGCATCTTCTGTTGTTAAGTAGAGGTTTTTACATTTAAAGGGGAACTCTGGTGAAAAATGAAAATTTGATAGCACAATACCAAATGTATTCCTATTGCAATGCTGTGCTGTGTTTGGCAGCAGGATATACCTCATTCATGTTATTGAAGGTGGATAGAAAATGACAAAATATGATAATCAATGCTAAATTAATATTCTGTGTCAGGAAATATATCAACAACAAAAAAATATTCACAGATATTTTGTGCTTTTTCCTAGACCTCCATCCAGTAAACTGTAACAAAGCTGAATGCACTTGAGCACTTTTTTTCTGGAGATTAACCTGTCCTGTAAATCTTTATATTTTTTCATGCCAAGCTCAAATGATTAAACCATGGACAAATGCACCCAGGCATGCAACAGTCTATACTAAACATCTATAGTTCACAATACACAAGTGTTGTTATTTGAGTCAAATAACTGGGCTGTTTTGAGTTTTATATTAGGACCGTGCAGAGAATATGTCAAAATATCAGCAATGTAGACTCAAAGCAAGAGGAGATTTGCTTTGAGTTAGTAGAGAGAAGATATGTATGTTGTTGCCATGCATATAGCAGTGGGCTGCAGTGTCCTAAAAATTGACAGGTTGTCCGCAGAAAATTCATATTGAAGAGGAGAAGCAGAAGGATCTAGACATATCAGTTTTGTGGGTTTTCTTGTAATTGGTATCGAAAATTAGCCTATTGTTTTCTCACATGACGTAGGGACCAAGTCAATGTTACATTTGAAGGATTTTGTGGGGTCTGGGGTCGCCTCGCACACTGAAACAAAGTATCTGCAAGCCGTCCCTGTGCATTGGCACTGTTTTTCACTGTGTTTCAGCCCACCACGCAGTCTCCTCAAGATGAGCAGGAAAAGCTTCTGGACGAGGCCGTGCAGGCTGTGAAGGTCCAGTCCTTTCAGATGAAACGCTGTCTGGTAAGAGCCCGACCAGAACATCTTTCCTTTAAAGAGCGCACGTCACTCCCTGAGCCATCACTCGGTGATTTATCACACTGTTCCCCCGACATTTCTCCGCAGGACAAGAGTAAGCTGATGGATGCGTTGAAACATGCCTCCAACATGCTTGGGGAGCTAAGGACGTCCATGCTGTCTCCAAAGAGCTACTACGAGCTCTGTATCCTTTTGATTCGCTTGGGTATAATCTCACTGAAGTGGCACTGTGACAGCAGCTTGAAAGGTAAAGCTTTCCCGCTCTTCCCATTGAAGGACAAAAAGAAAGTTTTCCAGACGGGCTGTGAAAATAGTTTCGCCACATCCTGTTTTTGTTACATGAGAATTGGAGGTCTACCGACAATTAATATTTTTCTATGGACGTGCGCACCAACACACACTTGCTAAATTAGTACTACTGTGCTCATTTTGTTCGCTGGGGGAAAAAGGTTGAATTTCATTGAAAATTACATTGTGTGGCTTGTATTATGCTTTCAAGAGTGCAATTGAGATGCACCCTGCAGCTACATTTGGAAGATGAACTGCGCTAATGGTGGCACAAAATCATGGGTGCCTAGGGAACTAGGCAGAAGCCAGCTGCTCTGTTGTTGATGCGGTGGAGAAGGTAAGCATCTTCAAAATATCCATCAAAAGGATATTTGCTTTGAAGGTCAGAATAATGAGTAATACTTGAAAGTATCCTTTTATCTCCAGGCTCATCTGCTCATTTTACAGTGCAGTCAGTATAAGACCTAGCATGGTGAGCTGTCTGGATGAGACTGTGTGACATTTGTCCAGTTTTTTCCCCAAATGTAATCAGAGAAAAATACTCATTTTTTATGAATCTTTTCTAATCTTCTATTGGAATAGCACCGGCCAGTTGGCTCTGGCACAGTGTAACTTCGATACCAGACTGTTGGGCTAAGCCACCCAGCATCCCCATGTGTTGTGCTTTCTAACCATAGAGGAGAAGTACCATTGAGCTTAGGCAGCACCTATTGCTCAGAAATCATTGTGTAGTCCTGAGGTGGTGACACAAAATTCCAATCCTCCTTTTTAAAAACTTGTAGACTCCAGCGACTGAGCAGTTTACTTGCTCTACACGTGTGTGATTTCCCAAAATTGTGCGGGCCTTTAAAGCGCTGTGTTTGCTGATCCAAGGAGCATCTATGCTGATCCTCCGATGTTAACAATTTAACATGACGAACCGGGGGGGGTGCTGTGACAGCACACCTTATTGGGTGCTGTGACAGCCAGCCAATGAAACATACTTCAGAAATACAGAGGTGGAAATCAAGCTATCGGCCTTCTCTACGCTCTTGCGGTCTGAAAATGAGACTAGGCATAAACTATCGAGTAGATGTTTTCAGTGCAAATCATGTGGTGACATTTGAAATGAAACATGACCCCTTGATTCTGAGTGCAGACATGGCCATCTCTGACGAGTTGCACTACCTGGAGGTCTACCTGACGGACGAGTTTGCGAAGGGCAGGAAGGTGGCAGACCTGTATGAGCTCGTTCAGTATGCAGGGAACATCATTCCCAGACTGTGAGTGTTGACTGTCTTTGTGTCTGTGTAGGCCGGCCTTTGATTCTCTTATCAATCGGTTGTTAATGAGAAATTTCAAAGCAAGGCTGGAAGGCAATCAGAATATGACCGCGTCTAATTATATGCATCCCATTTATGCCGCCGGAAATGAGAATGCAATCATACATCCAGTGGGCATAAAAAACATTCACCCCTTTTGGCATTTTTCATTAGATTTTCTTACTTCATGGAATCAAAATGGATTTAATTGGGATTTGTTGCCACTGATCACAAAACACTATCACAGCATAAACACTCACACAATAAAAAAATTGAATAAAACTAAAGCTTTTTCTTAATTAAATACAAATAAAAAAAGACAATAATTGATTACATAAGTATTCAGCCCCCATGACTTAATACTTGGTAGAAGCACCTTTAGCTGACAGCTGTTAGTCTGTTTTAGTAAGTCTACCAGATTTGCACATCTGGCCATTGCAATTTTCACCCATTCTTCTTTACAAAATTGCTTCATCAGGTTGGATGGGGACCAGTGGTGAACAATTTTCACATCTTTCTGCAGATTCTCAGTAGGATTGAGATCTGGGCTTTAACTGGGCCACTCCAGGACATAGGTTTTTTTGTTTTGAAACCACTCCAATGCGGCTTTTGCTGTATGCTTTGGGTCATTGTCCTGCTGCAATATAAATCTTCTCACATGTCCCAGGTCTCTTGCAGACTGCAGCAGGCTTTCTTCCAAGATTTGTCTATATCTTGTGCCATCCATTTTGCCCTCTATCTCCCGCCACCATGTTTCACGGTAGATATAGTGTCCTTGGGATGATGCATAGTGTTAGGCTTGTGCCAAACATAGCGCATTACGTCGATGCCATAAAGTTATATCTTGGCCTCATCAGACCATAGAATCTTCCTCCACTTTGTTTGAGTCTCCCACATGCCTTTGGCAAATTCTAGGTGAGATTTCATGTGAGTGTTTTTCAGCCCTCCCGTAATGCACAGGTTTGTGAAGCACCTGGGTTTTTGTTGTTCCATGGACAGTTTCTCCCATCTCTGCCATGGAAGTCTGTAACTCCATCAGAGTTGCCGTAGGCCTCTTGGTGTGGCCTCCCTAACAAGTGACAATACTACCTATATCCACTATATAATTCAGAAGAGCTAAAATGTGAAATTAAATTGAGAAGAGCAGTATGAATTAGAACAAACTTTAAAATTAAGATTTAAAATGCATATGAAATCGTCCTATATTCTGATGAAGTTTTTTGGGCAATAGTTTCAAACATTTGGAAAAGCCTAAGTTTAGGCTTTGCACGTGATGCGCAGATGTTGAGGTGCACTGTGTGAATGTGTATATTGTGTTACAATACAGCCCCCAGCCTAAACCAAATTCTAGTCATGCATTGTCTAGGGATACAATACGCCTGAACAGTGGTTCTCAAAACTTTTCAGCCCGCGACCACCAAAATATCGTTGCTAGAGACTTGTGACCCCAACCATCCCCCGAGGTGCTTTTCAACAATGCTTTTCTGACAAGCGCACAAACGCGCACACACACAAATACACGGTGACAGCCTCCGGATAGTAATAGCAACATAAAAAGGACACATGTAATAACAACCTGTTCTCTCGCATGTTAATTAAGTTGAACATGTAGGTCTACAACTTACTTGTTTTAATGAGAAAGCCTGCTGCTTTTTGGAGCACAACAACTCTACTCTCGGTTTGATGTTGGAGAGGGCCACATCATCCTCCACGTTGAGTCGTGATCAGTATTTATTGTTTATGTACGTCAGTGCGGAAAAAGTCTCACATAAATAGGTCTATCTGAAAGGAATCAGTACCGTGTTTGTGGTTTGTTGTGTTTGTTGTTGTGAGTACTTGTTTTTGGTCCCACAATTCTCAGCAGAAGAAGTCTATTCATTTATCAGCATGAGAAGGATGCTTGGTTAGCAAGTGTCATTTCATTTTTACGGGCTTTAAGCTTTCGTGTGCAAGCACTTCTGTACACACAACCCACTGGGGTTGCACCTCATTGATGATTAAACAAGTGAATCCGTACTGGATGAATACAATAACACAATTGGTCAGACTGGTGGTGGACGGCCTTACCCATGCGTTTGTCACATCCTGTATCATTTGAAGTAGATGGCTTTTCTGAATTAATTTCATGAATTGCTTCAGGGTGACTGTTGTGAATCTCAACATCTGTTGTGTCTTTGTTTTTACGGATTAACCACCGTTCCATTTTGCAGATTAAAGTTAGCTAGCTTGCAACAAAAAAATAATGCACACACAAGGCAGTTTTGTAGGCTAGTACGTTTAGTGTTGCGCTGTAAATATACAGTAACTGACATGTCGTAAATACATTTATGGCAGGTCAAATGAGCCAACTGGGAAAATGTTTGTTAATGTCAATACATTTAGGTGCTACTCATATTGACAGGTCACTCTGAAGCAACCGATTAATTTAATTCAGAAAAGCCATTCAGCAAGCAGAGCACTCGATCCAACTTGTCGTAAGCACTTCGGAGGAGGGGAGAGCATGGGGGTCGCGTCTCTACTCGGAGTCACATGCTGAAAAGTTTGAGAACCAAAGTATTGTAGGCTACATACTCTGATTGTTATAAGAAAAATAGTAGGCTAACACATGAATTGTAGGCCTATGATTTTTTTAATCTTATGCATAAATGCAATTATGGTTAAAAAACATAGAATTTTATTGTCACAATTTTTTCTCACATTCTTGAAATCATCTTGCGACCCCCACTTTGAGAATCACTGAGCTACTGCTACCTGTAACCTAAGGCAAAGTGATTGCAGAAAATGTGCACTCAGAATTGCTTTGAAGACAGTGCTTACCACCTTCGCCAAATGGACCAGACCGCTCCCCCTCGGAATAGCCTCCCTTCCCCGCTAGCGCAAGCCATTGAGGATATTTTTCATTTAATAGTAATACAAAACCTAAATCTGAAAAACATGAAAACCAAAAGAGAAACTGAAACCGCATGGTACGTTTGGTAGTAGCGGTCCCCATCTTTTCATACAGGGGCTACTTAGACACCGTCTTGTTCAAACTCCTCCCAATCTTCCCACATCACTTCCATTTTACCAGATCAGATCTTCCAGGCACTGATGTGTGAATCATGGGCAGTGGACTGTACAAACTAAATGCACCTACCTAGCTACTACTATCCTAACAATTGCGTGTTTGTTCAGATCTGCATCTCTCCTTTCCTGCTGTCCCCAGGTACTTGCTGATCACAGTGGGCGTGGTGTATGTGAGGTCATTTCCCCAGTCCAGGAAGGATATCCTGAAGGACTTGGTGGAAATGTGCCGCGGGGTCCAGCATCCGTTGCGAGGGCTATTCCTGAGGAACTACCTGCTGCAGTGCACCCGAAACATCCTGCCTGACGACGGGGAGCAGCCTGAGTACGACCAGCGCTTTGCCTCAGTTTTCCCTCTCACTGTAGTCCTATCACTGTGTGCAAACAAGTAGTGGTGGATCAATGAGGTATTATGATGTCAGAAATGGGTGGAGCTACTGAACCAATCATTGTGTTTTCTTGTGAAGAGCAAAACCTTTTGATTGGCAAAAAAAGTCAGTGATTGACAGCTAATTGTAGCCACACTCATTTCTGGTGTTACGACACCTCATTCTCCCATCACGACAGAGGAGCTCTGTCTTACAGTAGAGCAGTCTTTCAGGAATGGTGAAATGCTGTTGAGAGTTGGCTGTATTCATAAATATTATTTCGAACTAGCTGCCAGAAAATGGTTGTGGCTAAAAAATATATATAAGCTTTGCCAGTTTGATTTGAATGGAGTTATACAGTCTGCATCTATTTTGCATCGAATTAAATAAGTTCAATTCAATTCAATTCCATTACATTGAATGTATGTATTGTGTTTTTCCTCTCACATGTAGGAAGTACAATGACCCACAAATCAATTTTAATGATTAGTTATTTACAATATGGATTTTAATAGCCCGCTAAGTAGACCCACTTTGAGTTCATATCGGATGTTCAGTTCTACAATCAGCTAAATACGATACACGCAATTACCTCAAACAGAAATTGAATTAACCACAAAGGTTAATTTGTGGATTGGATGCGCAGTCCAGAACTTTGATTTGAATCACGAAACCTAATTCGTGTTCATGTTTTGGAAGCTTGGCAACGGACAGGAAGTCAGCCGGCCTCCTGGACCGTTGACGTTGTTTGCCTTCTGACTCGTTCAGGGAGGAGACGACCGGAGACATCGATGACTCCATCGACTTTGTGCTTCTGAACTTTGCGGAGATGAACAAGCTGTGGGTGAGGATGCAGCACCAGGGCCACAGCCGAGACAGGGAGAAGAGGGAGAAAGAGAGGCAGGAGCTCCGCATCCTGGTGGGGACAAACCTGGTTCGGCTCAGCCAGCTGGAGGGAGTCAACGTGGACAAGTACAAACAGGTGGGGCGGGGGTGGAGGCGGGGGCGACTCCGCAGGCAAATCAACAGATGCACGTCAGCTGCATTACCCGAAGCCACATTGAGATGTTAAGTATTTGATATAACATTAAAACATGCCAATCCTAGCAACAGAGTGTTCAAGAGTGTTTGATGAGGCTTATTGGAGAGGCGTTGAGTTTCCTGTCGTTCAGTTCAGGATCTAAGAGCCAGTCTTCCTGTGGAGGGCTAGCCACCATGTTTTGAGTGATACTCATATTTCAAGATTCATATTTCATACATCACATCTTCTTTGATGTGCAAACTAGGGCTATTTTATATTTCATGGTCCATGGTCATGATCCATCTTTATTCCTGTATCAGGGTCATGTATACTGAACATTTATCAGTTTACTAATTTGTTATGTGTATAACATTTTAGACATAAACACTCAAAGGAGTAAACTGCATCCAAAGCATCTGTTATTGGAAATTAGAATTGACAATGGTGTTCTTTAGATTGATCATATATGAATGCAAAAGAGATGCATGTATTGTTTCTCCTGTTTCTTATTTTTTAATATTCCATTACGATTCTTATCTTTCAAGTGGAACATGCCATAATTGTGACGCACGTTTGAGGACTGTGTTAATGTTGAAGCATTTACAGGACAGTTATATATTATGGTGAGACCCTGCTGGCATTTCATACAATCTGCAGTCTTATTGATCATACATTATTGTATATGCCAACTCTTCACCCTTTTCCCTTGAGGAATTTTCAGTGGAACTAGTGTCAAACTATATATATATATATTTTTTTTTTTTAAAGGATTTGTTTTTGCTGTTGACCGTAACTCCTGTACTCCAGAGCCACTCCTGTACACAGCGAACTTCATGTCGGCTTCCCTCCCCCTCCCCTCAATCGCCGCCCCCTGGGGGCGTTCCCGGTCAGAGCCGACTCTAGCGCGGCCGGTGGAAGTGTCAAATAATTTTAACCTCATCTTCAGTCCTCTAATAACATTCTTGTGCACTCCCTCTTGGAGTTCATGAATGCATAAAACAAAGTTGAATCTGCAAATGAACACTGAAATCTGTAATGGAGGTGAAGGTGGCCCAGTGTGTAAGTGAGTGTTTGATTTGTGTTTTTAGATTGTGCTCTCTGGAGTCCTAGAGCAGGTGGTTAACTGCCGAGATCCCCTGGCACAGGAGTACCTAATGGAATGTATTATACAGGTAGGTGTTCATTCACCTCGCGTAAGTGTACTTTCTGTTCGTCATTTTCAGCTGGGTTAGTGTCAGCTCAGGACTCTTATCAGCATAGGCTGCATTACATAAAAATCTGTAATTTATGAAATTTGGAAAAATAAAATATTCATAAAAGCATGTTTGGCATCTTTCTGAGGACCACCTGGGACTCCTTCAGAGGACCGCGATACCCTGCCCTGCCCTTTGCATCTCTATCAGACATTTAATTAGTCAAATATAAATTATTACATATTTCTATTTGACAAATTAAATGTCTGATAGAGATGCATGGCATAGGATTTTCCATTTTTGACGTGTGTGCGTGCTTGTGAGGCACGTGCCATGCTATGCGACATAAACTAAGACCTAGCCACAATGCTACAGTAGGGGGTCATTAACTTGCGGTAGATTTATATATCAATTTAATGAATTCTTGTGTGTGTGTGTGTGTGTGTGCGTGCGCGCTTGGTGTCTGTAAGAGCGATGAGGACAGTCTCATCCCCAGAATACACAGGAACTAAAGAACATGGACAGTAACACATAGGGATAATGGGTGCTGCTGTCTCCACCTCTGCAGGTTTTCCCTGACGAGTTTCACCTCCAGACCCTGAACCCTTTCCTGCGCTCCTGCGCTGAGCTGCACCAGCACGTGAACGTCAAAAACATCATCATCGCTCTCATTGACAGGTACTGTACCTTCTCTGAGAGTTTTTAAATGTCATACTTTTTTTCCAGTCAAATAACAGTCTGCTAACGATGCATACTGGGTTTTTTTTTTTTTTTCCTTCCCAGACTAGCTTTATTCGCTCACAGAGAAGATGGTCCCGGCATCCCAGCAGATATTAAATTATTTGACATTTTCTCACAACAAGTAGCTACAGTTATACAGGTAGGATGGCGTTATTAAATTACTTATTTTAAAGGGTGACTTGCGTTTTAGCGCACAACCACTTCCTGACACTGTCGACTAATTGGAAATCTCTTAGAAGTTAGAGGACAATCAGTCTGATATAATAATGCAGGTTTTAATAATGCCAATTATAATAATAATGTGCAATTATGGCAAATGCAGAGGAATACTACTTAGTGATTTGTGAATTCTGAATATCTCATGCATCAGCAATTATTATTAAAGATTGCATTCAAACCTTATTGCATTCATTAAGAGCTCATTTGAGCCAAAACGTTTAATATTCTACTAATTTCTTTGATCATTGCCATTACCCTATTTTTCACAGTCCTGTTTCTTTCAAATAATGTTATCGGTTGAAAAGCGAGTTGGCACGTATGGCTTTCAAACAATTAGTCAATCAAATAAGTACAAATGAGGTTTTTAGGATCATGCAGTGATTCAATGAAAGTAAACTTAAGCTAAAAACAGAGCTCTCACTCTGTCTCTTCAGCAATTCAGAAGCTAGCTATTCTTTGTAGACCAAGAGCAAACAGTGTATGTAGCGATGGGGAATTTGTGAGTTAAAGTTGCATGGAAGTTAACATGTTAGCACTGGGTGAGCGGTAGAAATTTAAATACATTTTTGTGAGGTTTTATAAAAATGTTTGAAATAATATTCACAATATGAGAATGCATGTGGTGGTTCCCTGCTGGACATTTATTCATTCTGCTTCATTAGATGCTCAGTACTGCACCAGAACAGTGGTCATCCATGCTCGTCTGACTGGTGTGGAGTGTGTGCTGATCACAATCATCCATGCTCGTCTGACTGGTGTGGAGTGTGCTGATCAGTCATCCATGCTCGTCTGACTGGTGTGGAGTGTGTGCTGATCAGTCATCCATGCTCATCTGACTGGAGTGTGTGATGATAACAGTCATCCATGCTCATCTGACTGTGGAGTGTGTGATGATAACAGTCGTCCATGCTCATCTGACTGGTGTGTAGTGTGTGCTGATAAGTCATCCATGCTCGCCTCTAGTCACGTCAGGACATGCCCTCCGAGGACGTGGTGTCGCTGCAAGTGTCACTCATCAACTTGGCCATGAAGTGTTACCCTGACCGGGTGGACTACGTGGACAAAGTCCTGGAGAGCACCGTAGAGATCTTCAACAAGCTGAACCTGGAACAGTGAGTTCTGTGTGGTCCGGAAGGACAGAATAACCGTCCACTTCTAAGGGGCTACCCTTCAGTAGGCTTACGCTATATACAGTTGATGGAGCATTGTTTTTGTTTGTTGCTACCGGGTTGTCAGCAGTAATTCATTTTGAAGTATTCTGACATTCATTCATTAATTCGAAGCTGCACATGAAGTATCGCGGACTGATTGGCACTTTTGATCTTCAGAGACCGACATTCTTTCAGTGCAGCATGCAAAATGTTTTACAACATCCAACTATGTACGCACTGGGTGGAAAGAGGTCTTTCTTGATTCTCTCTATTCCTTTTTTAAGGGTTTTAGGTTCTTCGAAAATAATTAAGCTGTGGTGTGAATAGGTCATCTTAAGTAAATGTGTTGATATTTATCGGTGTAAAAGTCTGTATTTTTTCCCCAAGCACCCTCCAGTTCTCTAATTTATTACATAACTTGCCCAATGAAAATAAAAATCACTTAGGCTAATTGTGATTGCCATAAAGCCATTAGCAAGCAAAATGTGCAACATGTTCTCTTAACAGGATAACAATCATGTTTATCTTCAGTGAAACAATTTTCCAATTTTGTATTATTAAAAAGGAAAAGGTGCTTGCAGCATGCCCCGGTGTGGTAGATAATTAGTGTTTGTGGTGCTCATCAGAGATCTATGGGTACAGAGGAGTACACATACAGCGAACATAGCCAAATATGGTATTCAGTTTGGTTCTTAATTTATCATAATAATAATTAATTTCAGCTTTATTGTTATATCGTTGCAATCGTTAATAATATGACTTGCGTATGACTCATTACTTTTACTTTTTATGTATTATGCAATCTTCACTTGAATAGCTCCATACTTTGTTAGCATGAATTGCCAGCTTAACAGCGACTGGCATCATTGGGAGTGCATCTTTTGCTGTTGTAGATAATGACAAATGTTCACTCATTTTTCTAATTAAACTATTTAGAGCAAAGTATTTGTGTTCATACCGGTCTTGTTTTCGCTTTCCTTACATCAGCGGTGTCCAGTCTTACTCAAAAAGGGCCACAGGCTTTTGCTGTAGTACAGCACGAAAACACCTGATTCCACAAATCAAGGACTTGATTGAAGACCATGATTCAATGATTAGTTCAATCAGGTGTTTAAGTGCTGGGCTAAAACGAAAGCCTGTACCCACACTGGCCCTTCTCAGATAAAATTGGACACTCCTGCCTTAGTCTTTTTTTCACACAGCTTTCATGCTTTCATGGACGATTGGTAGAATGTTTTTTAATACCGTGCCCTTCCATTGACCAGGCTGAAAATGTGCTCCTTATTGCAGAATTAATGCAGGTTTGATTAGGCTGAGTGCTCAGCACAGCCTTGTCCAAGCCATGGCTAGAGTTAAAGTCCACATCTATTGCACAGAAAAACTGGCAGAACATGTCTGCTCCAATTTTCCCACTAAGGGGGAAAAAAAACATTGCCTTGATAACTGTGAGTGATTAATTTCCGCAGACTTCTGCATGATCTCACCTTGTTTTTGAAGAAGTACGAGTCAGAGGCCAGGTTTAGTGGAAAAATGTATTAATGCTCATTTTCCAACTCTAATTTCAGTGTGTTTCGCATGTGCTGGAGCGTCTAGATCACGAGGTGCCTACTAGATTAAAATGATCATTAATCGTTTGTCAACTGCAGAAGAGATTTTAACCTAAAACTGATCTAGTAGATCTCTGTAAGGGCTCCCTCTCATGGTTTTTCTGCATGGGTTGCCTTGGAAACACAAAGCAGTTGATATGTGTTACCAAGTTGTAAAGCGTAAGGTTTATGCTTATCTTTTGTATGGAGAAGAGGATATCAGTTGTTGTTTTGCTACTTTATATTGCCCGAGCTAATAAGCTTGTAAGTCAATACCAGAGGTTCTGATCATGTAGTTAAAATATGTTATGTGATATAATGTAATGTGCCTAAGGCTAGGATTGGCCTATTTGCATGAGGACATTTTTACAGGGGGTTACTTTAGAATTTTTCTTTTTTTAACCAAATTTTAGAACAAATTGTACATTTTCAAGACGAAAGACAACAGTATCGCCTGAAAATTGAGAATTTCCTAATTTCTCAGATTTTCATTCTGTAATTTGTCTGTTTTCTCTTGTCTTGTCAAAGCATTGCAACCAGCAGCGCCGTGTCGAAAGAGCTAACGAGGCTACTGAAAATCCCAGTGGACACCTACAGTAACATCCTGACAGTGCTGCAGCTCAAACACTTCCACCCGCTCTTTGAGTACTTTGACTACGAGTCCCGCAAGAGCATGAGCTGCTACGTTCTGACCAACACCCTGGAGTTCAGCACAGAGATCATAGCCCAAGAGCAGGTGAACTTTCCCACTCTCCCCATCTGGCAACCGCACTGTGTACTCTCGAAGATGTGCTGCTGTTCTTTGTTATTCATCCAGTCATATAAATATGATTTCTGACCTGTGTTTCGCATATTCCAAATGTGCACAATGCTGGGTGAATGGTCCCTATTTATCGCATGAGGAAGATTTGCCATGGAAGTAGAACACACATCTGTGTGCATTTGAGGGAGAAAACCTTCTCACAAACTGTAGCATAGTGCTCTGGGAAAAGACACGCCGTTTGAAAATATGAATTAATTGAAAATGGCTTGAATAATAACTAAGCTATTGTATCAATGGGGCACCGCGGTACGAAGAGTATGCTCATAAGCTGCTCGGCAGGACAACTTCACATAATTGAGTGGTTAAGGCCCCCGTATGAATGATTCATATGTGACGTTTAATCATTCTCCTCATCCTTTTTACCCATGTAACAGAGTATTATCTCACTTTCGCTAGATTAAACCATGTGGTTTAAGGTGAACTAAAGGAATATATTGTTAGCAAATGTTTTGCTATACAAAGGAACTGGCCTTATTGCTGGCCTTATTGTAGCAAAGACATTGCTGCTCACATCTGTACTTCCCTGGAATCAATGGACCTGCCTTTTTATCGATGTTGATGTCCAGTAGCACCATGTTTTTCCACACACAGGCTAACTACATTTTACATTTAACATTTTAGGCATTTAGCAGACGCTCTTATCCAGAGCGACTTACACAGTTTACATTTTCTTTTACATACAATCAATTTATACAGCTGGATATTTTACTGAAGCAATTCAGGTTAAGTACCTTGCTCAAGGGTACAACAGCAGTGCCCCACCTGGGAATTGAACCTGCAACGTCTGAGTTACAAACCCAGCTCCCTAACCATTACACCACACTGCCAGCCTAACTACCGTGTTGCAACTGGTGTCTTTATGCTCCGTGGTAGAGCCGCCACTCCAGACATTTTCATTATCATGAACGATGATGATTGTCATTATCCCATGCCAGATGCGGGCATATTTCAATGACATAATTTGAATGAATTCTCTTTCATTTTTATAATTATTATTAGTATTTATTTTTTATTTTTTCCTCCCCCTTGTCTTTTATTTCAATATTATACCACATACCTGTCCACATACAGTATTTGTAAGCTGTCACTCAACATTCAGCTGGGTAACAAATTAACTCTATACTGGGTAACTGGTGGTAAATGGGTCAAGGAGTTAATGATTCATTGTATTTAGTATATTTATATATAAATTATTTTGATGCATTTTTGAATTGCCTTGTTATAACGTACTGATGCACTGCTTGTCAGACCATGGTGTGTGTACTTTAGGGTGTGTTGTGCTATGTTATCTTACAAATTAACTGGCCTTTTTATTTTTGCTACCCATTTATTTATTTGGAAAATTATTTATTTTTGAATGATATATTTTGAGTGCTTTCATATTGATGTGGGCTGTTTGTGTCCCTGCTGGCCAAGATTCAAAACAAAAACGTTGCACTTATGCCCTCAGACTTCTTATGTATTTACTGAGATTTTAACGTGGGTCCAGCTGATCCATGCAGTGTCAAATATCCACAAATGCCTCTAGAGCTGGTTACCGGTTTACTGAGTCACCCTGGCTATATGTAATAACCTTATGGTAGAGCAAGGCTCTTCAACCCTGGTCCTAAGGGCCACAGGGTGTGCTGATTTTGGTTGTTACTCAGCACTTAATCGATTAATTAAAGCAGTTGATTGCACTGTTAACTAATCTCACCTGGTGTCTTGAGTCTGAACTGGATGATGATTTTAAGGTCAAAACAAAACCAGTACACCCTATGGCCACCCAGGACCAAGGTTGAAGAGCACCGGTGTAGTCTTTCGACCATGGGCTATTTTATTCCCAGCATTTGTAACATAAATTATATCTGGGAGGGTCCATTGATAGTCTTACATTAGTACAAGAGTTAAAAATGCATCAGATATACTGAGATCAAGATGTTTGCAAGCCATGCATTCAGTGTAATGTTGATGAATTTTGTTAGTCCAAGTCCAGTAAGTCTAGATTGTGCATGTCTATGATGTTCTCTCCCTTTCCCTCTAGGTGGATGCCATCCTGAACTTGGTGTCAACGCTGATCCAGGATCAGCCGGACCAGCCTGCTGAAGACCCAGACCCTGAGGACTTTGCTGAAGAGCAGAGTCTGGTGGGCCGCTTCATTCATCTTCTCCGCTCCGATGACCCCGACCAGCAGTACCTAGTAAGCACCCCTGCCCAAACCTGCCCCACCTATACAAGATCAGTGTTTCAGTTATCTGCATGATGTGGAAAATGTCTTGTATTCTGTGGAATATAAGTTTATATAACTTATATATTAAGTATATACATGTGCTTGTATGTATATATATATATATTTTTTTGTGATTGAATTGCATGTTAATACGCCCTTTGTTTGCAATTACGACATTTTAAAAACTTTATTTAACCAGGTTAGTCTCATTGAGATTAGAAATCTCTTTTTCGAGAGAGACCTAGCCAAGAAAGCAGCAATAAATTACAGACACTACAAAAATGACTACATTTAACATAAAAGCAGACAAGCAACAATGTTCACAGTATCACATCTGGTTACACAGGAGCAGGTACGGTAAATATGTGGTACAACTAAGGGTCAAAGAATTTACAATATTCACTTTCCTCTATAGCTTTAATCCTTGCTAAAAAACATTTAGTGAGACAAGCTCCTGTAGGTCACGCTCTTTCTGGAGCTCATTCCACGAGTCTTTGGCACAGACAGTAAAACCCTGTTTTGTGAGCGAAGCCAGTTTTAATTTGTTTGCTAGACTCTGTGTGTACATAAGTAAGATGGGAGCTGTTTCAGTAGCACCTGATAAATGAAAATATACCAGTGACTCAACCTGCGTGGTGCCAAGGAGGGTCAGCCCACTCTCCTATAGAGAGTACAGTGATGAGTCAAAGATTTGTAGTTTGTAACAAACCTCAGCGCCCTCTGGTACAGAGTGTTCAGCAGACGCAAAGACGCCGCAGGTACATGCATATATATATATATATATGCATATATATAATGTCTCCATAATCTGTTACCGGTTAGAAAGTAGCTGAGACAAGCTTCTGTCTCACCTCCAGAGAAAAACAGGACTTGTTTCTAAAATAAAAACCCAACTTAAGCCTAAGCTTTTTCACACATGTGAAACTTAAAAGTGAGACCATCTATAAAAAGAAAGCCCAGGTATTTATAAGTTGTCACTCTTTCAATTGGTTTGTCCTGTGTGGTAACTATACAAGGTAGTGTCTGGCTCTTTCTTTGACGTAGTAAAGAGCATCAACTTGGTTTTGCCAGAATTTAAAATAAGCTTCAGCTGATACAGCTGAACCTGTACTGTATTAAAAGCAGACCGGAGTTCACCAAAAGCCTTTTTTACTGTTTCTGCCCAAGAGTAAATGACTGTCGTCTGCATAAAGCTATTAAACTCCCTTTTGATTCTCATGCATTAATGAACTCTTGATCAGATATTGAACACGGCCAGGAAACACTTTGGAGCAGGAGGGAACCAGAGGATCCGGTACACTCTGCCTCCGTTGGTGTTTGCTGCGTATCAGCTGGCATTCCGCTACAAAGAGAACTCAAAGACGGTATGTGACTCACCCAGCCTTTATATAATTTTTGGTAAAGATGAGCAAAAAGGCTATGAAATATGAATGTCTTTGTTGTTCACCAGCTTTTTACACTAAAAATATGAGAGAAATCTAACCTTTAATCGAAGTAAAATTATTCAAAGAAAAAAAAAATCATTTCTCAAGCTGATAAACAACAAAGACATTTTTTCACAGCCTTTTTTGCTTTTCTTCCACAAGGGTTCCAGTAATTCTGGAGGCCACTGTATATGTATAGGTAATTGCCTAAAGGGCTTAAAAGGGCGTAAAAGGGCGTTGGGCCATCACGAGTCACCAGTACAGCTTAAATTCCCTTTGGCATAGATTTGACACATTCTCTACTCATGCCTTTTCTTCAGACTGCCCACTCAAAAAATAATTCATACCTTATTGCATGAACTTAATTTAATGGCTTGACAGGTGATGTGAACTGAAGAACAAAGCGAAAGTTGTACATGCAATAAGTTCTAAATTCTATTCTTGAGTATGCAGCCTGCTTAAAAGTCACAATAAGAGAAGTTGGCTCTTATGATTTAAAAAAAATATATATACACACACATGTCAAACCATTATCTCAACTGCCTTACTTACGTTCAGGATGACAAGTGGGAGAAGAAATGCCAGAAGATTTTCTCCTTCGCTCACCAGACCATCAGCGCTCTGATCAAAGCTGAGCTGGCAGAGCTACCACTGCGGCTCTTCCTCCAGGGAGCGCTGGCAGCCGGTGAAATTGGCTTTGAGAACCATGAGACGGTAGCATACGAGTTCATGTCACAGGTACTGTCACCCCAGTGGGGAGTTGGGGAGGGAGGTCCCACCCCAGTGGGGATGGTCGGGAGGTGGGGTTTACACAGGAATGCTGTAACCGTTCACGCCATCATAATTACGACGTTTACATAGGAACAATAACACCAGCAAGCTCCTCTCCCCCCCTCCCCCAAAGGCCTTCTCCCTGTACGAGGACGAGATCAGCGACTCCAAGGCTCAACTGGCGGCCATTACGCTCATCATCGGCACATTCGAGAGGACCAAGTGCTTCAGCGAGGAGAACCACGAGCCACTCAGGACGCAGTGTGCTCTGGCCGCCTCCAAGCTGCTGAAGAAACCGGACCAGTGTCGTGCAGTGAGCATCTGCGCCCACCTCTTCTGGTCCGGGCACAACACCGACAAGAACGGAGAGGAGGTGGGTGGGTTCTCTCATCTCAACTTGGCTTGAAGTAACCTGATTGGTCCGGAAGATGACCAGGTCCAACCAGAAGTCTGCAGAACACACCTCCGGTTCTGATTCAGTCAAAGCATGTGTTAGTCCCCTGTTTTTCTCTTTGCATAATGGGATACTTTACTAAATCAGAAGCTTGTACAGGATATGGACAGCAGTAAAAAAAAAAACTGCTCTAATGAGAGCATGTGTTTAATTCTTATCTGTATGCAATAATGATGAAATTTAAATAGCTTTATTTTCTGTTGCTGGATTGCAATGCTTTTCACTCTTATGCAATGTCTCTGAAAAGAAATGCATTGTGATTTCAAAGACCCGTTTTTGTACATGTTACATAGACACTGGTGGATTTTGCCAGTTGGCTGTGAAAGAGCAATGTGGCCCTGACTGCGTTGTGCTGCTGTATTTCTTTCCTGTGTGTGGACTTTGCATTTGTGCCTTGTGAGTATGCAATGGAAGGGGGGTGCTGTGATCTGCATGCATAAATCATTAGTCGTTAGGGTGTGCGTGCGTGCGTGTGTGTGCGTGCGTTTGTGTGTTTTTAGAATGTTCAGGGTCGTTTTTTGTGTCTTAAGATTCATGGTGGAGGGTGAAAGGTTCTCTGTGTTTCTAAATGCACTTTCAGATCCGTGACGGGAAGAGAGTGATGGAATGTCTGAAGAAAGCCCTGAAGATCGCCAACCAGTGCATGGACCCATCACTCCAAGTCCAGCTCTTCATCGAGATTCTTAACAGATACATCTACTTCTACGAAAAGGAAAACGATGCGGTACGAGGTCTCTCTCACAGCCCCCGAGGGAGTCCGGTTGGCGTAGAGACGGGGTTCGCCTGTCAGGGAAATTCAATAGTCAACAATTGCCTTGTGCTCTCAAAGGATGGGGCTGGGATTTGGCTTTGGAAGTGAGCTGGGATTTGCTAGCGCACGGCAAAGAGTGCGACGCTCATGCGAAGCGGTCGTTTGCAGAGTAGTGAGGAGGGGTAAGGGGGGAGCACATCTCCACTCATTGTGCTGCCTGGGCACAGAACATGTACGCCTGTATCAGTCTCACTGTCAAGGGGGTTGTGTTTCTCGGCTGCAAGGCTTATTCTTGTCACTCAATTTGATTCGGTCTGCAGAAGCGGAGCCCCTTTGAGTATTAGCGAGACCTGGTGTTTCTGAAAGAGTGCGGAAAGCGGCTGATGGGGAGAATCCCCTCAGGAAGGTTACACACTAGGAATTGTGCAGGCCATCTTTTTTAATAACCAGGCAAAAATACATTTTACCTCAGTATTGTTTCAACAAGGATTTTGCTCATTGTTGCCGATTAGTTGGGGACATTTTCAGTCAAGATTACCATCATTATGGTCTGTGCAGTGGAAGGGGGTAGGTAATGTTACATCTAAGTGAAGACCCCTTACTGGCCCACAAACTCAACTTCCTCCAGAAATCAGGGCTGCACTCAATATTAGAAACCTTTCAAATGACCTCAAATAATAGACAGTTGGCTAACATAAATAGGGGTCTCCTGTTCAAGTACTAACCCAGGTCCCTCTTAGCTTTAGCCCTCAGTCAAGAGAAGTGCAAAGCCGCTGACAAGGTTGCTGGCCATGGGCTTTTTCTTCTTTCTTTGACCTTTCCTTCGTTTTGTCACAGGTGACGGTCCAGGTGCTTAACCAGCTGATTCAGAAGATCCGAGAAGACCTCCCGAACCTGGAGGCGAGCGAGGAGACGGAACAGATCAACAAACACTTCCACAACACACTGGAGCACCTGCGCTTGCGGAGGGAGTCACCCGAGTCCGACGGCCCCGTCTACGAGGGGCTCGTCCTGTAGGGGTGCGCCCGCACCCGCCAAGCCATTCCATCCAGCGGTAAACGCCATCCCCCCCCTCACCTGCCCCATGCCTTTTCTTCCCCCATCTTTATTCTTTTCCAAAATAATTTATGACAACCTTGCCATCCTAGCATTAGGTTTTCTTCCTCATAGAGCGTGCCTTTTCAAGGTTCCCTGAATACAATATGTAGCACTTCTTTTGCACGGTCATTCCATCCATTCCTCCCCCAAGGTGAGGGGGACAAAAAACCAAACAAAGAGTACGACATGAAGCTATTTTAAATGAGTCCCTGACGCTCACCTCTCCCTCTCCACCACTCTTTTCCTTTGTGGCAGAAGCATTCCCTGGATTTGGTATACACATGGGCCTGTGGTCTCCATCCGACTAAATATGGATGGCATCTCTTTATTCCAGTGACCTTTTTTTTCCCTCCATGTTCTGCATTCTCGCTTCTGTATAATATTCTCGCACTGCTGTGTCGTTGAGGCCCAAGGTGACACCGACGCCTGTGCCATTCAACGACCGCAGAATATTAACTCTCTTAATACGGAGGTGATGTCATTACTCACCTGTGTTTGTGGTCGTTGCTGGTTTCAGTTCGAAATCGAGGTGAACCATTTTCTGTCTAATGAAGATTTAGAATGCACTCATGCATGCATCTCCGTATGTGTGTGCTTGTATGTATGGATATTTAACTGGATCAGCTGTTGACAGGAGCTGCGTGTGGTCCTATTGGTAATTACCTTGTAACTAGAGAATACCACAGTTTGACCATCTTGCGAAAATTAGGTCCACCTCGATCCAGAAGAAGAACGGCATTTTTTTTTCGGGGGGTGGGGTGGGATCTACATATTCATGAGATCTTCATCTACATCTGTTTTATGTGTAACCTACCTGTAAACCAGTGAAACCAATTAAAGATCATCAGTATCACCTCATTTGCACAAATAAACAATTGATTGCTATTAACCATAGATTAATTCCTTTGTTGCCAAGTAGATTAAATGTCAAAATTAGGTGTTAATATTGAATGACTATATAAATATTTATCATTGTATGTTGAATTTTTTATTGTTGCAGCTGATCTGTCATAAATGTTGAGTCTATTTCCTCAGCTATTCAGAACACCTGAATTCACACATTCATCGGTGAAGTCTTAAGTATTCATTTTCAGTTTGGGAAATGAACTTTGATATTCACAGATTTTTTTCAAAATGGTGTAATGTAACAAGAACCATGTGTATACAATCAAAACACATTTATTGTGAAAATAAAGCTGTGTGCTTTATTTTAAAACTAATTAAATGTATCAAACATAAATGTTTTCTCTAAGATGTTCATGTAAATAACCTTCAGTTAGACCGATGGGTTCCAATGTGGTGGGTCTGTTATGAACAGATTATTTTATATTTATTCCAGTGTTTTTTTTTTTATTGAGTCAGGTGTTTGCTTTCAAGGGGTTTTTAGTAGTGTACATATTCTTACTTAAATTATAATCAAAACGGCAAAAAACACAGCTGAAAAACACATATAGCGAGAACTTGGTGTGGATGAATGGGTTGCCATCATATTTTATTTGCACAAACCACTTTTTTTTTTAACCACAAAACCACTTGTACAGTTGTTCGGATGCTTTAGACTATTGCAAACATGACTCATTTTTCTGACAGACAACACCATAGCTAGGGATGGACTGTACCAACTGAAAATTGTATCATAATCAATTTCAATGCTTAAGACAATAACGGTATATATCACAAAAATTGTGGTTGTGTACCATATAATAAAGTTGGGTGATTCAGACCTCAAACATTTAAAGAAACCATATTTATTTTGCACAACTAAAAAAATAAAAAATAAATCAAGTAGACAGCCAATAATAATAGCTAATAATAGCCAATAAATTTAGTGCTGAGTGAAGTGAGTCACACACAGGGACGTTTATGCTACCAGCATTTAAAACGCTTGACCTGAACGTATTAAGATATGCTCAATATAATGAACCATTTGTTAAAATAAATTAAACTGGTGTATGTCAGCAATCCTTGCTCGAGCTGTGCAAAAGACATCTCTGGTAAGTTCCAAATAATTTGCAGCATTCACGTCGCAGAGCAGGGGAAGAAGGAAATCATCTCATTCTTTCCAGCATAAATGTGGTAAGAATGCAATGATATTGATGGCCCCATGTGAATATTGAAAAACAGATGCTGTGAATTCTTCAGAATTCAAACAATTTGTACTGAATGAGTGAAAACAACATGATTGCGGATGCCCTCCTTTTTAAGTAAAGTTCATAATATGACAGGATATTCTGAGAAATAATTTTAGGGAGAAGTTGTGGTTTACTCAGAATGTGCAAGGTTGAATCAATGAGTAGCTGTGTGCTAGAAAGTATAGTGATAAATGATTTATTTCCTCCATCCATCGCAGTGCCTACCATTGAACGGTTCGTGCTTCGACCATGCCAGGCATAAAATCACAGCAGTTTTCAGAAGTACCACTCCAATGTTAATTATGTGTATGTCAACCCCATTGTATTTTTTCACATTGTATTTTAAAGTTTGGAAACTCATTTTTACTCGCTCTTGTGATTTTATTTTTCCTGCTCGGCCCAATGTCACAAGGTTGATTATTGTAGTGCAACGGCTTGATATGAGAACTTTCTCCTCTGAGACTCAGCGGTGTCTCCTTTTTACTCTGCAAACCAAATCAACTACAGGAGTCTCACTCGCTTTCTGAGATGGGGACTGTACCTCTGACTGAATCCCTCCCTTCCTGGGCAACGTCCGGGCCAGTTGTACTTCACCCTGCGGGGCTGCCATCCATAGTTGGCATGGGTACAGGGATTCGGTACCAGACCACAGGCCGCGTTGCAACGCTCAAAATCCATGCTTTCGCAGGGTAGCCCATTCAGCAGCTCCCACTGTTCATATTTTCAATGCCACAGGTTTTGGAATATGCCTATTTGGAACATGGTGACTTGTATTTACATCATATGGGTTGATGGTGGTTCAATTAAGGCTTCATTGTTTACCTTTTTAGGGGTGAGTGGGTGAGGAATTATCCTGAAATGGAGCCTAAATGCTAACATCAGTCAGTGCTTTAAGTCCTAATTAATGGTTGTAATGTTCCATTGAGTTTGCATTTCCCCCACTACTCCCACGCCTCTCTTCAAAATTGGAGTTGAAGATGGTATATTTAAGCAAGCCTTTCGGGTGAGAGACGACTGTTACAAAGTGAATATGCAAATGATACATTTAATGAAGGATTAAAGCTGCACTAGGCCACATTTAATTATTAAAATATCGCTAAATGGACATGATAAAATCAGTAGCGATCAGAGAAGGAGCTTCTGTGAGAGAAATTCAGCGCTGTGCTTTGGCTTCCAATTCTGCTCTATGAATTTGTGGTCTACGAAAGATTCTGTCCGAATCCTTGTTTGTAAATAAATGGTGCCAGAGACATAACGTAGCTTTTATTAGTCTACGGCGTTGGCACCACTGGAGTGACGAGCGAGGACAAGCAGGCATGTTGAGTGATCTGTTTTAGCTTTATTCATGCCTTCAACCGGCTGACTACATTGGATTTACTTTTTCCAGAGGCAAGGCTGCTCTCACATAGGCAGGGAAACACTTTTCACGTCTTGAAAGATTTAGATTTTGTGTTTGCCAATGATGGTTTGTCATTTACAAAATAGTTAAGTTATTAGTCAATGCAGTCATCCTGTTTATAACAGTCCACTTAGGTCATGACAGGGCTATTAAAATCTAACTTTTGCAGTGTCCAACAATATTTAGGCAGGTAAGTACATTAATAAAGTCGGTTTAATTGCATGCTTCCTCAACTCAACAGCAAAAAATGACTCATTTTACCAAGACCCCTGACATAACCTCATCAAAGGTACATTGCTATCTTTATTCTCATGGCAGTAGATGTGCAAGTGTATAGCCCAAATCTTTGAATGTCGGCATTCACCAGCATGTAGCGTTATCAAATTCTATGGGCCATATCGATGGATTTTGCAACACAACATTGGTTGTTTAGCTTCTATTGTACTGTTTTAGCAATTTGCCATAAGGGTGTATTATAACACTGCAAATTTAAATGATAAGAACAATAGCATAATTATTAAGTATTTGCAACTGGCAGGTATAATTGGCACTGGTGCCTTTTAATGATTTGTCCTGCTATCCAGGTGTGAATAAAATGATATATTCCAGTATGTGGTATAGCAATGTTATACTGTCACACCAGTAGGTGGTAGTATGAAGATACTATGTGCTACGTGGGGGGGAGGAAGTGTAAGTACGAGGAAGTCGAATGTACATGGCTTGTCTACGACTATGCTACAGTAAAGCTTTCTTACCGTTACACTGTCTCATTTTATTACATACATGCACAACACCGTATAGAATAAAGAGGAAACTTGGATTTACTTGTCCCTAACAGGGTTTATTTCATACGGATTAATTATTTGACCATGGTAAGGCACTGACTACACCACATTCATGAGACTTCAGAAATACAGGACCATAAAAACTTAAAACGAATGTACAAATACATTATATTGTCCTTTTGTGCTGAAGACTGATGAGACCATATACTACATACGTTTATAGTCATGAATCTCATTCATATACTCATCAGCACAAAACCTGGCAGAAGAATAGCTTATGTGAGTGACCAAAAACAATTAGGCTCTTTCTTAAATGATTAACAATGTACAGGAAAAAATGTCTATACATCCTCACCCAAACATATTTTCCCACAGAATGTTCCAGCTGATGGAAATGTACAGATGTGAAGGGAGAATACTGTAAACACATCATTCATTTCCCATCCCATCATTTATTTCCCAGTTCAAGCCCTAAGTATCCCTTTGATTTGCACACACCTCCAATAACCTGCATGTTTCTTTTAGAAAGTGATGGATGCGTGTCCAAAGATGTCAAGTCCTTATCAGTGTTCAGTGAGCGGCTAAATGAGACAACCACATTTATACTGGAAGTGCCCCTCAAAATGTCCTTCAGCACTTGTGTTCCATGTACTGGGGCTGGACCTTGATCTTGGTGGGACAGAGCATTTTGATGAAGGCCCTCTTGAAGCTGGTGTGACACAGAGGGTACAGCACTGGGTTAATGGAGGAGTTGATCCACAGTAGCCAGAAGGAGAACTCATAGAGATAGTGCTGGACGCACTGACCGTGACACGCTGCCCTGATGATCATCAGCAGGGTATAGGGTGCCCAGCACAACCCAAACACGCATACGATGACGGCCAGGGTCTTGGCCACCTTCTTGTCTCTGGAGAGGCGGAAGCAGGTGGCCATGTTGGCGGGCGCCACGTTGGCACGGCTGTGCCGGGGGCTGTAGCTCTGCTCCACAGTTCTGTAGCGTCCATCTATGGGCCTCTGAGCCAGGTCCTCCAGCTGAAGGGGCGGAAGATCTAGCAACCCACTGTCCCTAGTCTTCCTGCTGCCCCCTGCTGCCACTTTTGTGCATGAGAGCCTGGAACGCCTGGAGCTTCCAGCCGCCTCTACTCTCCTTCCGGCCACTGCTGGCCTAACAAAGAACACTTGCTGCTTCTTGCCTCTAACCATGCCTTGCAGTTCCATCCCACAGTCCCTGTCTCCTGCACCACCAGTTTCGACCTCCCTCATCTGGTTGCGCTTCCTAATGTTCATGTAGATGCTGATGTTGAAGTAGGTGACGCTGATAAAGGGGGTGAAGAACTCCACCGTGGACGCCGTCATCAGGAAGTACCAGTTGTAGTAGAATTCGGCATAGCATGCGCGGTCCGGGACCACGCTACCGCCGGCGATGTGTTCCCAGCTGATGATGGCAGGTCCGTACAACAGGAACGCAGCCAGCCACACGCAGACCATCTTCATGAACGCCTCCCGAGTCACGCCTTTCTGGCACCTGTCACTCATCTGATGCACAGGAAGGAGGATAGTGAGGTCTTTAATTAATATGTATGTCAATTTCAAATAGGGGCAGAGTCGTTCCTGCCTTCATATAATTAATAAATATTTTAATCATTTTTAAAATGTGCGTGGTAGGATATTTAAGACTTTAGAGTGTTTTTAACAGTATTATATACGAGAAGCTCAAATAGAACACATTTTGCATGGTATTATAAAAGTATCCTCGAAAACGTTACATTTTTTTTTCTTCTTTTTTTCTTACCGCTCTTGTAACTGACTGAAACCTGTCGAAGCTGATGAGGACGATATTGAACACGGACGCGGTGCATAGCAGGTAATCCATCACAAGCCACAGTTTGCAGAGACCTCTCCCAAGTCTCCATTCGCCCGTTAGGACATACGGAATATAAACTGGAATGCAAAAGCCTCCTAGGGAAGTACAATATACAAAAATTACATATTTTTTTGTACAAATTGCATTTTCAAACGTATAAAAGACCGAAATAGATCCACACACGGCGATTCTAAAAAAAAGGCAAAATCAGTTTCAATGTATAATAACTGCACTTACCCACTAGAAAGTCAGCTATGGCTAAATTTAAAAAGAAAATGTTTCCTTGAGTGCGCAAACTTTTCTCAACAACAAACGCCAGAATAACGAGTGCATTGCCAAAAACTGTGGCAAAGACTAGGAGTGTCATGAGCACAGTTAAAAACACTGAAGTAGACCAAGAGAAATGACCATACTGAGCGCGTTGGTTTTCCAGATCGAAAGCAGAAATGTTCCCAGCAGTAAGTGTTGACCAGTTCATCTTCACCAAACCTGCCGATTCCCTGTCCAGCTGAACAGCTGTGGAGATTACGTATCTCAGCAATGCGCCAGAGAAAGCTTATGGCTTGGCATAAATGTAATTGTCTCACTAAATAAAAACATCGCAACGTGGTTGTACCAAGTACGCAAAAATGTGCCTTGCGGAAGTATAGTGTATAAGACTTATGGAGTAGCCTAATACCGGACAAAATCAAATGAAAGATGCGCAGGATGATTTATGTAGGCACAGTGAATAGCGGCTCTGGTTATTGGTTGGTTATGAGGGTAAGATTGAGTGGGCGCGGAGTTCAAGTAGCACAATTTGCTTTAGAAGACTGCGTATGACCTTTGCTAAGGAGGAAAATGCATTCGTCAGATATATTTCAGACATTTATTTTGCTGTTTATGGCCGTTTTCGTGGGCATTTTGAATTATGAATGCAAAGTAAATAAAATAACATCTGTTCTACCTCTGGTCATTTTTTTGCCAGAACTATTGACAAATGCAGTGCAGGATTGTAGTTTGTTATAAACCTGTGGGGAGAATTTAAATTGAGTTTCTTCTCCTATAATGTCTCTTTCTGCTAGTTAGACAGTAAAGGCTAGCTTATCTGTAAACCATATTCTGTAAATGTATCTCCAGGACACCAACTTCAGGTCTTTCTTTTCACAAATTGTAAAGCAAAATGTATCAAATTACTTTAGGTCAAGTGTCTCCTGTCCCTTTATGTGGGACATCATACTTTTACATCATACCTTGTAATCCGCCATCTGTGTCTTTCACAGTCACAGATATGACCTAATCTGACTGCACATGAAACCCATTTGCTTCCAAAAAAATAAGCAGACAAGATATTGGCTATTATAACTGTTAACCATAGTGGTTACTGAGCTCTGCTCATACCCTGATCATTGTAATCTCCCACTCTAAGCAATCAGCACTGCCACTGATTGGTAGCATGTGCTGTGCAAATGGGTATTGTACTTATATAATAACATTATATTATATTATATTATATGTATTGGAAATATTTTCCATCACATAAGGTCTGTTTTATAACTATCATTATTAGTCCAATGTTTATTTGGTGTATTGTCATGGTTTTACCTTGTTAGGCCTCTGGAGGGCACGTGATCATGTGATGGTCTGTTTTCTCTTGTTTTGCTTGAGGAATCTGTCATTTCCGCTGTCCTTATATGGTCTTTTGTCGGTGAGTTTTCCGATCACTTTCAGCTGAGGGTTATCAGTGTTAATTCTGCCTCTTATTTAAGGTCTCTGTTTCCCTCATACAAATGCTTCTGTGTAAACTATTGTTACGCTCTAGCCGGTATTCCAAACTCAGGTTTAGTTTCGCCACTCTGTGGTTCTCTCAGTTAAAGAGAGAAGGTACTTCTTGTTATCTCTACTTAAAGGTTTAGCGTCACCACTCTGTGGTAGCCTTTTAGGAAGAATTATCTTATCCTTCCTAAAGGTTTTATACTCACCACTTTGGTGGTTTTTCCTTCCGAGATTCATTCTTTGTTTATTGGGCTAAAGTTCCCCAGAGCTAAGGTCTCTAAAGCCATTTTATTTTCTTACCTCTTTGTTGAAGAGTTCTCGCCCTTACTGTTGATTTATTTTCCGTGGACGTTTTGTGCCCAGAGTTTTCTTTTCTTTGTCCTTCCATTTTTTCCATGCTCCCTTATCTGTTCGCAGACTTAGTGGCTGATCGCTCGTGTTCAGCTTTTAGATATTCGTGAAATCTGCATGTGGCTCTTCCACCTTCGATCCCCACTACAGTGTATATGGATGAATGTATTAATATTATGAATTTCCTACAACATGTATGTGTAAATTGTCTGCAATTCAATCACTTAATATGTTACATTTTAAAACATATTTCCTGAATGGATACAATTTGAAATAATTTGTCTGTACATAAAAGCAATTTTATATAAAGGATGTATTAATAATGTTTATTAACAAAGTGGTTGGGCCACCCTTTATCTTCAGAACAGCTTCAGTCCTTCTTGGAATGCTGTTTCTAGTGGGATATTGGACCATTATTCAAGAAGGAAAGCCTCCTGTAACATCGCAGCCCCATCCTGTCCACCTTCCTCGTGTTTTTGCCATCCTGTTTCTTGCTTGTCATGTCTTGTTTTTGCTTTTACCCTGTGTGTATTTTGTTTTAGGATGGGCGTGGCTTCCTCGCATTCCACACTTGGTTCTTTTTTTCCCCTTTTTAGATTCAGCCTATCACACCCACTCCCCTGCACATTCCGCATGCCAGAATCAATTGAGTAGTTTCGCCCTTTCCTATTTAAGTTCAGCGCTCACTCACTCCAGTGCCAAACCGTACTCTTGTTTTTGTACTGCTCCAGTTTGGTTCTCCCTGTTTACCTGTCTGCCAGTTTCCATTTTTGCCGTTTTGTATTTTATTTGTTATTCAGTCTTTTTTGTAGCCCGTCCTGCCTGATACGTTTTGCCAGCCTCCTGCCAGTCTTATTTCCCCAGTCTGTTCCTTTAGTTATCTTTTGTTGCATCTGCTTAATAAACGCCTCCTGTGAGGATTACCACCAAGTTCTGTTCCGGAGTCTGCTTTTGGGTGCAAGTCAGTGTCTACACCATAACACCTCCAGTTCTTTGAACGATGAAGGCAGTGGAAATCTACTCCGCACTTGATGTTCCAGAACCTCCTATAAAGGTTCAACAATGTTTTGAAAAAGCCTTGAAAGCTGCTTGACTCAATCCTGGTGTTCATGAAACGTCTCTTGAATCCATTTTGCACTGTGTAATGGGCATTATCATCTTGGAATATGGGAACATCTTGAGGAAACAATGTTTGCACCATGAGGTCCACCTTGTCACCTAAACTGGCTTTACATCACTTGGCTGTAAATCTACCATGCAGAGCAATAATCCGACCCAATGACTCTCACAAGATGGCTGCCCATACCATAACAGATCCACCACCATGTTTAACAGTTGGGAACAGGCAATGTGGACTGAAGGCTTTCTTTGGCTTTCTCCAAACATAAACCTGTCCAGATGTAGGAAAAAGAGTAAAAGACAACTCATCAGACCATATTACTTTCTTCCACTGCTCATAAGTCCAGGTTTTTATTTGATGTTATTTAACCTTTATTTTGACAGGGTTAAATGAGACTAGTTTTACTGAGAGTCTCTAGTCTCTTTTACCAGAGAACTATGTTAACAAGCGTATATAAAAAAACAACAACAAACAATGTAGAATGCAATAAAGACAAAATACAATTAAAAAATATATGAGGGGGAGGTAAAGCTCAGTCAGTTAATTGAAAACAAGTGCATTCCTCTATGACATAGTCCTCCAACAACTGTTTGAATATTTGCAAGGACACAACTGTTTCAAGTCTAAGGAAACCTTGCATTTCATTCCACAGGTATGGTGCAAAGATGCTAAAATACTTTTTTCATAAATCAGATGTTGTAAAAGGAACCTCTAACGTTATCCAGTCCTACGTCCGAGTGGAATATGACATTTTTCTCATATTTAAAAGATGTTAAATAAAATGCTAATTTATTTAAAATCCCTTTGTTTAAAAGCCCTTTGTTTTGTGTTCATTACACCAGGTTATGGGTTATTGTGCATTGGTCTTGATTACAAGCGGTTTCAGAATGGCAGCCCTACCATAAATATCAGCTTTGTGAAGCTCACAATGTACAGTTTTTGTTGAGACCAGACTATGGAGGTGTAAATTCAGTCCTGTGGTAATATTTGAAACTGTTGTTTTTTGATTTTGAGCAACTATCCTGTTAAGTATCCATCTATCCCTGTCAGTGAGCTTCAACTTGCAATCACTGTTCCTCTTTCCTGATGCAGTTTTTTATTGTTTGGCATATGCTGTCATGATTTTCGACACTGTTCCTCATTTTGCCTTTTCTGTGACTGATGTACCTTTAATTTGAGCACTAAATAATTGACCTCTTTCAAAATCTGTGAGATATCTCGTGTTGTTTTCAAAAGCCATGCAGTAGCTTGTTGATTTTAAAAGATCTTTCACTGAAGAATCATATTGGTAATTAGTATTATCATTAATATGAAACAAATGTATAGACTCCTTTTTTAATTTTTTTATACATTTGTTTCAGATTTTTTCCCAATTTAGTGTCCAATTATACCCTCTATTTATTTTGATTCACCCTCCCCACACGAATCCGCAGTCCGTCTCCACGAGGCAAGCCAACTTTCCAAGGGCAGCACTTCTGCTTCCTTTGAGACGGAATTCACCCACCCATGTTCTGGAGACACCCTTACGCGCTTCTCAGTGATTTAATGCCGGCTCATCCTCCCCCTGGGACGGACAGCCAAACACCGCCCCCGATCGGGACTCCCCACCAGGGTACAATCCGGTTTCGAACCGCGACCGTAATAGGCAGCTCACACTTGTAAAGAACCAGCCAATATGGGTGCGTTAGACCGCTTCGCTAACGCACGGTCCCCTAGACTCCTTAATTAATTGTGATTTAGTTACTTCAAAATATGAGTCTTTTTTCAGTTGGAGTTTGTATTATTTTGTCTACCCCCTGTATATTTTTAAATAATAGAATTATATGATTAATTTCAACAGATGGTTGTTTAATAGGCACCGCTTATTGCACTGGCTTCACAAAATAAATAAAACTATGAAGTCAATAAATGTTATATTAATTCCAGGCAGGATTTAAAGGGATATTGCAGCCAGTCTGGTCAAATATCACATAATGTTACCATTTAATGGTTACTCAATAATCTTTTATGTTTCTATAGACTGCAAAAAAATCACAATGATGTGAACTATTATATGTATTCATCCAAATGATAAAGTTCTAATGGTTGTTTGAAAACAGAATACATTATGATGTGGTCGTTATCATGGAGCATTCCTAAGAAAGATGTGCAGTTTGTTTCTCAGAGTTTTATCGTTCTTGGCACTGTTCAAATGAAGATAATAAGGATTCAAAAAAGCGCTGTTTATCTACAGACATGCTGTATGTGCCAGCCGGGGTGAAACATTCTGTGCTGATACAGATACTTACGTTTTCTGTCTGACGTTTGAATGAATGAGTTTCCATTTGTAAAATAGAAAAACAGCATGACAAAACCAGTCGCAATCAGAATCAGAATATTAATCAGAATGTTATGTGATATTTGCCACCAGCTAGGATTGTGTGGGCCTAAACTGACAAGGTGCCTTAAGTTGCTGCTGTATAAGCACCCCCCTAGCTGTTCACCCGGTGTCCACAGGCTACCATTTTTGGATGGTAAGTGATGTGCCTCTCCTTCGTTCTATAGCGACTCTCCAATAGAATGCTGTGTGGCTTGTAAACTGTAAAATAATCACTGTCTTGTCGCTGGGTGTCTTGGAGAATGCCCACATGCTTGGGCATGGCCGGCATAGCAGTGAAGCGAGAGCATAGCACAACTGGTGATCCCAAATGAATGAAGGAGAACAGAAGGAAATAACCCTGTGGCAGGTTGGTGGGTGGAATGTCTGCAGGTGGGAGACCAATCAGAACTCACGCAGACAGGAACTGCACAGGTGCTGAAATTAGGTATCAAGATAACTACAATTTAGTTTTGAGATTAGATGACCATTTAAGAGGGAGAAATAAATGAATGAAGGTGGAACCCGCACACTGTGTGTAGAAGGGGGAATATCCCAAACGAGGCGAAGGCTCGATGTTTAATTTAAAGTCTTTTAATAGACAAAAGAGACAGACGTTTCGGTCAAATGACCATCATCAGTATAACATCAAGCATACAGAGGTAGAGTTAGATATATATATCATATTCAAGTAGTTAATTGACATCACCTGCAGACGTACACGTCATTAGGCCAGGCGATTGCGCAGAGCAAGCAGAGTTGATTGGAATCACCGGTCGGCAGTGTTGCGAAGACATGCATTTCATTGATAATGCAATGATACAGAGTAGGGTACACATAATAATCCAATCACATTTGCACAATTTTATAATTCAAAATCAAAAGTAATGAAGGCGTATTATACATATTATAGATAGCAGGAGAGGTTCAGTGTCTCGTTCATGCCCAATGGGTGTTCTGTTTTTAGTAAATAGATCCATTTACTTTCGCATTGTAGTAATTTTTGTTCTGTGTTAGTATGTCTGCGTGATGTGAGTATTCGGTCTATGCCACAGAAACGGAGTGAGGAGACTGGATGTTGTGACTCATGGAAGTGTCTCGCTACAGGAGACTTGGGATCATTCCTGCGTATGGCACTTCTGTGTTCGTTAATGCGGATTCTCAATTGGCGGTTGCATTTCCCAATGTATTGTAGGCCGCAGGGGCAATGTAAAAGGTAAACAGTATTAGTGGAACTACATGTAATAAGTTGTTTGACCGTATATTGTTTCTTGGTGACGAAAGAAATGAAAGTGTTCACTTTAGTGCCGTTCTCGCATGAAATACAGTGTAAGCAAGGAAAGAAACCTTTTGGGCCATCTATTCTCTCCCCTTGTCCAGGGCGGTGGGTTAACCCCACATCCGCACGTACCAGTTGGTCTCTGCATTTTTTAGCTCTGGAGTGTATAAAAACAGGCAAGCGTGCAAAAAGTGTACTACCCACATTATCTGCAGACAATATATGCCAATGTTTTTGATCACATTTTTTGTGATTACTCATGGGAGTATAGGTGGTGCAGCAGGTCACGCGATCAGGTCTGTTTTTTGCATGCCACAGTAGGTTTTGTGTAGGAGCGGGCTTTAGATAAGGCTGGATCAAGCCAATGCTTAGGGTACCCCCTTGTAATGAACTGGGCGTATAATTTTTTAGCTTCAATCTCAAAGTCCTCGGATTTGGTAGGCTACACACACGTTTTATTCTGAGAAATTGGCAATAGGGGAGCCCTCGTTTGAGAGGGACAGTGTGGAAGCTGTTGGCATGTAAAAGACTGTTTTTATCAGTAGGTTTAACGTAAAGGGAGGAAATCAGTTTGTTGCAATCGCGAGTGATGCGAGTATCCAAAAAGTGTACGGAGGTAGCACTATGTTCCATGCTAAACTTAATAGAGTCACAGAGGGAATTCATGTAGTCATGGAAACGAGAGAGGTCCGGTGCTGTGCCATCAAAAATCAAAATCACATCGTCAATATATCGTCGGTAGAATAAAATCTTACGTCCAAAAGGATTATTGGAATGGATGTATTTCTGTTCTAAATAGCCCATGAATAGGTTGGCGTAATCCGGAGCAAAGGTGGCGCCCATAGCCGTTCCCTGGATTTGTAAAAAGAAATCATTTTCAAATAAAAAGTAATTTTTAGAGAGTACAATCTCAGCCATTTCTATGAGTAGGCGTGTAGCGGGAGTTTTGTTTTCCCGAGTCTCGAGAAAGAATTCGAGAGCTTTTAGACCCTCTAAGTGGGGGATATTCGTATAGAGGCTGGTGACATCAAGTGTCGCTAAGATGATGTTGTCTCCAGAAATCTTTACTTTGGAAAGCTGTTCAAGGAAATCACCAGTGTCTCTAAGGTAAGCAGGGAGTTCCGTAACGAGAGGTCGGATGTAGGCATCAACAAAAAGCAGGACCTGATCGCGTGACCTGCTGCACCACCTATACTCCCATGAGTAATCACATAAAAAATGTGATCAAAAAACATTGGCATATATTGTCTGCAGATAATGTGGGTAGTACACTTTTTGCACGCTTGCCTGTTTTTATACACTCCAGGGCTAAAAACTGCAGAGACCAACTGGTACGTGCGGATGTGGGGTTAACCCACCGCCCTGGACAAGGGGAGAGAATAGATGGCCCAAAAGGTTTCTTTCCTTGCTTACACTGTATTTCATGCGAGAACGGCACTAAAGTGAACACTTTCATTTCTTTCGTCACCAAGAAACAATATACGGTCAAACAACTTATTACATGTAGTTCCACTAATACTGTTTACCTTTTACATTGCCCCTGCAGCCTACAATACATTGGGAAATGCAACCGCCAATTGAGAATCCGCATTAACGAACACAGAAGTGTCATACGCAGGAATGGTCCCAAGTCTCCTGCAGCGAGACACTTCCATGAGTCACAACATCCAGTCTCCTCACTCCGTTTCTGTGGCATAGACCGAATACTCACATCACGCAGACATACTAACACAGAACAAAAATTACTACAATGCGAAAGTAAATGGATCTATTTACTAAAAACAGAACACCCATTGGGCATGAACGAGACACTGAACCTCTCCTGCTATCTATAATATGTATAATACGCCTTCATTACTTTTGATTTTGAATTATAAAATTGTGCAAATGTGATTGGATTATTATGTGTACCCTACTCTGTATCATTGCATTATCAATGAAATGCATGTCTTCGCAACACTGCCGACCGGTGATTCCAATCAACTCTGCTTGCTCTGCGCAATCGCCTGGCCTAATGACGTGTACGTCTGCAGGTGATGTCAATTAACTACTTGAATATGATGTATATATCTAACTCTACCTCTGTATGCTTGATGTTATACTGATGATGGTCATTTGACCGAAACGTCTGTCTCTTTTGTCTATTAAAAGACTTTAAATTAAACATCGAGCCATCGCCTCGTTTGGGATATTCCCTCTTCTACACACAGTGTGCGGGTTCCACCTTCATTCATTTATTTATCGCGGCTATTGCAGCATTTGAACCTATGCACCTGTGGTTACCATTATCCGGTTGGCACGGCTTCACCTCTCCACAACATTTAAGAGGGAGAACAGCTGAGCCACAAGCTTTCTCTGCCTTATACTCTCTCTCCGTCTCTAATTCAAGGATTAAAACAGAATTCATTAGTTAATGTTGATTGATGTCCTTATTTTCTATTTACATCATTCATTTCCCATATATTTATCCTATAATTTATTCAATAATGTATATTAATTATTACTATAAGATATATTAAGTAGTGTATTTCTTGTTTCTTATTTTGTTGTCCATGCTGTGTACCTTACAAGATCAATTGTGTAGTTAACCTCACACAAACTGCTTTACCTGTGTTTATAAAAACTGCCTTGATTTTTAAATGATTAGCCACCATTTTTGCTTATTGATAGATATTTTCTGAATTGTCCATACATATTGAATATTGTCCCCTGTTGTTAAAATATGGGAGATACTGCAATGGCTGGTTTGATGTCTGTGGGGGAGTGTTTTTTTCAATGTATCATTGTGTGTCAGCAGAATGAACCTTGATTTCACTGTGGGAGTAACTGGAAGAAGCAGGTGCTTGTGCTGAGGCACGACAGCTGCAGCCGCCCACAGCCTGGGTATTCTTCCCGGTGGGATCTTTGGAGGCTCAGCGCTAATCAGACAGGCATACTGCGTTCCCTTCTGTCTTCCTCCGCTGAGGTTATCAGCCTCAACAATCTAATCTGGTGCTGCCTCATTCGACTCTGTTGATCCTCCGGCCTGTCCTGCTACAGCCTTTTAGCTGTGTGGTTCACCGGCGATCCAACCTGCTCTCTGTTCATGCTTTTCGGCTGTGAGGGCTTCCGTCTCTCCACCTCTAAAGAATCACAGGTGTTGCTATAGTCTGGGTGTCTGACCCTTCAGAGATCCAATCTATTGTTTCAGTAATTAGCTCTGACATTGCTATCAAACCTGCTTCAGTATGCAGCTTGTACATGCTTGTCAAACCTTGGCTGGCAGGGTAGTGTAATGGTTAGGGAACTGGGCTTGTAACTTAGAGGTTGCAGGTTCAGTTCCCAGGTGGAGCACTGCTGTTGTACCCTTGAGCATGGTACAATATCCAGCTGTATAAATGGATTGTATGTCAAGAAATGTAAAACTGGTGGCACGGTGGTGCAGTGGATAGCGCTGTCGCCTCACAGCAAGAAGGTCTCGGGTTCGAATCCCGGCCGGGGGCCTTTCTGTGCGGAGTTTGCATGTTCTCCCCGTGTCCGCGTGGGTTTCCTCCGGGAACTCCGGTTTCTTCCCACAGTCCAAAGACATGCACGTTAGGCTAATTGGAGAGTCTAAATTGCCTGTAGGTATGAGTGTGTGAGTGAATGGTGTGTGTGCCCTGCGATGGATTGGCGACCTGTCCAGGGTGTATTCCTGCCTCTCGCCCGCAACGCATGCTGGGATAGACTCCAGCCCCCCTGGACAGGCGACCCTGACCAGGAATAAGCGGCTTAGATAATGAATGGATGGATGGATGGATGGAAATGTAAAACTGTGTAAGTCGCCCTGGATAAGGGCGTCTACTAAATGCCTAAAAAAATGTAAATGTAAAAACGTAAAAAAAAAAAAAAGTGTAGTACTGAGGATAAAGTTATCAATTTACATCTGTGCACCCCCAGCAGGATCCCTAGCCAGGTCAGCGACAGTTGAAGAGGCAGAGGCTGTAGTATCCTCAAAAAACAACGTAAAGTACTTTATCGCTTTTTTTATTATCCAAAAGGACATCGAAGAGGAGGTACGCCAAAAAGGCCGTTCGTATTATAGGTCTGGACCGTACATCTACGGTCTGGACTCCTGAGCGATGGAAAAAATGCTAACGTTAATGACACCTCGCCTACCTCTGCTTCATTTCAGACCGAAAAACAGATTAGCAATAAAGGAACAAATACACTTAGCGTAAAGTTATTAAGCGTGGTAACGTTACTGGGATAACGTTAAAACACGCGCTTAGCGTTCTTTGTTTTGCTACTGCTGGCTTGCTAGGTGATTTTGGCTAGGTAGCAAACGTAAGCCATTTGTTAATGGGCGACGTACATGAAGACGGTATAGCTTGGTAGCGAATAATGCGTTGTGGTACGTGAATAGAGGAATGATAATGCAAACTCTGTGCATGCCGTGCATTAGTGTGTGCTGCTTGTTGAATCATTTCAATCCAATCCAATTTCTTTAATGACCACACGACCGAGGTCGGTGGAATTTGCTTTCGGTACAGCATGGTAGGCAAGCTCAGTTCAGCAGCATCAACAACCTCAGACAGACACCAGCATTATCATAACAAGCAAGATTAGCCTACTACTACGCATACACACACACCTCCTACTCAGAGATGGGCAGTATTTCTGTTACTTGTATTTGAAATACGTATTTCAATTACTTTTGAGTATTTTGTAATTTGTATTTGACAGGGTTGAAAAAATTCAAATGTAATTTGTAACAAGATACTTTAGGGTGGAGTAATTTTGTATTTTCAAAATACTCAAAATACTTTATCCATGATTCAAAGAACATAAAAAAAGAACAACAGTACACTTAGACACACTCACAGTGATTTTTAGACCCGCCCTCTGTCGGTTGGACAAGGCAGTGAATGCATGCACACGTGGATGCATGCATGTAGCCTATCTGGTCGCAGGCAGCTATTGAGAATTTGGCACTTGTTTTCACACAAGCCTACTCACAGTATTCTGTGGCGTTTTGAGAAAACGTGACGTGACGTGAAATGTTGGAAAATAAGATTTCTCAAAACGCCACTTTGTGACTCCAGAAACACTAGCTAGCATGTACAATTCATGCTGATTTGTTAGTAAGTTTGTACTGTACTATTTTCAGTATTTTTCTTTTATATACAAATAGCATCAAAGATAGGAAATTGGTTGTCAATAGCCCAAACAACCAAAATGGAGGGAGTAATGTGGGCAAACTAATTAGGAGATGCTAAAGATGTGATTGTGTCTCTAACACTTAACACACGGCGATAGCCTATGTGATTTTGGATTTTTGCTCATATTCATAGAGAAAGGCAGCCACCTATTCATATGTTGGGCTACGATAGCCAATTGGAGACAAGTTTTTTTTCCTGTATTTTAAAAATACAAAATACATGTATTTTATCTGATACATTTTCTGGCACCAGTATTTTGTATTTTATCTGATACATTTATTTGAGGGGTATTTTGTATTTTGTAACAAGATACATTTTGATGTATCTTTGCCCCTACTGTATATTGTGACCACATACGCACTAGAGCTCGTTAACTTTGGAGCTTTGCTAGCTTCAAGCTTGATAGCTTTGTCTAGTTAACGTGAGTCAACACAAGCAAGTCATTATTAATGTCCAACACGGTCGAACCTTATCGAGCTATATGGTTAGGTTATCTGTGACAAAGTGTTCTGACCACAGTTTACTATGTGCGGTCGGCTGATTCCGCCCCATCCCCCCCTCCCCATTTATTCTGGCTAGCCACACATCGCTTTTGCTCGCTCAGTTTTTCGGTTTTCTTTCTCTCGTGTTTGCACACAACTAGGGCGCTATACAAATTCACTCCTGGTTTTGAATCACTTCTATTATTACACCAGTGCATTACACAGGATACCATATTGTTGCTAGCTACTCATCTATTGATTTCGGTTTAATTGGGCGCATAACTGCCTGTACCTACAGGTGTGGTATGCTGATGCCTGCAATGTCTATTGCTGTATTCCTGCACTGATCTCGTGCGCTAACTATGATTGTTCCTACCATGTATTAATGCACATCTTGTAAGTCGCTCTGGATAAGAGCGTCTGCTAAATGCTTAAAATGTAAAAATGTAAATGTACCTATGCTTACTGTATCAGGCAGTGTGGACATAAAAATAGCCGCAGCTGTCAACTCTGACGTCAAACGAAATTATTCTATAATCAGAAGCCACGGGACTCAAATTTGAGAAAATGTGGCATGGTGATATTTAGAATTTCTACACCAAAACAAAAACCCCAGACCAAACTGAAATATTACATTAATCCATGCAGTCTTTCACATGCTTTCCATCAAAAAAGGTTTTGTTGTCATTTGTTAATTTGATTAATTCTAGAGTGTAGATCTGAGTTATTTGTTTAAATATAGAGGTTCATAAGCAAGCACATTCGTTTTAGAAACGTAAACTTGCTCAACCCAATTGTTTGGTAAAGTTAGTACCAATGCACATGTCATTTCTTACTGTAGCCTACACCTTCTGCTGGTGTACATTATCATTCATATTCCCACGTATCTTCAACTTCAATAATAATTATTTCTAAAACGTTTCAACTTAAAAGTTGTGAAGTAGGCATCTTGTTTGTATATAACTGCTTTACAAATGTCCTTATGGGGAGTATATAGTCGTCTGTGTATTCCCAGGGCTGTGTTCAACATGGTGGTTGCTATGGCTACCCAGAAATACCTTTTTCTTGTTATCTTCATTGCGTATTATATCTTGTTGTATTGCAATCAACTATCATTTGCTATGGATTTGGAAAATAATTACCAATCTAAAAAGCAGTACAAAACGTTTTGTGATCAGAGGCACAATTACAAGGTTCTCCCTATCCTTTCATTAAAGCCCTAATCACGGAGCCATTTTCGTCTGAAACTGCTTCTATATCACAAATTGAAATGTTTACTCTCCACAGCTTGTGGTTCTTGAGCACTTCCTGACCAGTTAGTTAGTCAACCAGAGATAAGCGCAGATTAATTAAGTTTACTGTACAGTTGTAATATCATGCTTTTGTTGAACTTGGTCAAAATGGAATGTGAATGTTATCGCAGCGATCACCTGCATATTCTCCCTCCATAACATCCGGAGGATCCGACCATTCCTCACCCAAGAGGCCAAATAACTCCTGGTCCAGGCCCTGGTGATCTCACATCTGGACTACTGCAATTCCTTGCTGGCAGGCCTACCGGCCTGTGCCATCAAGCCACTGGAGCTGGTCCAGAATGCTGCCGCACGTCTGGTGTTCAATCAACCTAAGTTCACTTATGTCACCCCTCTACTCTCCTCTCTGCACTGGCTCCCCAGCACTGCACGCATCAAATTAAAATCACTGGTGCTCGCTTATCAAGCGATAAACTGCCTACATGTTTAATACTGCTTCTTGTATATGTATTCTTGTTTAATACTTCCTCAAAATGTAAAAAAAATCATAACCTTTTCCTTTCCGGTGTTATAGATATGGTATGCAGCTGCCAACAATGACTATTACTATATTGCTGCACTGGTCTCTTGTGCGAACAATGATTGATCATACCATGTATTAATGCACATCTTGTAAGTCACTCTGGATAAGAGCATCTGCTAAATGCTAAAATGTAAGTGTAAAATGTAATGTAAAATGAATAGCCCCCCACACAATGAAAATGATGTACTGATTTCTGATCAGTGATTTCTGATTTCCTGATGATATCAGAGCTAGTGGGTGTATCAATGCTGTCACCATAGCAATAAGCTGGGCTTATAACTTTGGTTGCAGGTTTGATTCACAGGTTTGGCACTGATGTTGTACCCTTGAGCAATATACTTAACCTGAATTGCATCAGAAAATATACGGCTGTATACATGTAAAAATCTAAGCTGTGTAAGTCGCTCTGGATAAGAGTATCTGCTAAATGCCTAAAATGTAAATGTTGGTTGTAACATCCGTGAATTTAAACTGGAATATTCACAAAGGATACACTGGAAAAATCAACACACAGTTCAAGTGACCTCATCAAGTGACAATTCCTACAGTTCCAACTCTGATCATCCCTTTTATGTGGTTGAGGATTCAAATGAATACATTCCATTTTGAGAATCTCTGAATACAGACAGTGCTGTTTTTCAGTTATGTCCTTTATTAATAATAATAATAATAATAGCTTTATTTGTATAGCACCTTTCATACAAACAGTAGCTCAAAGTGCTTTACAGGGAAAGTAAGGCATAAAAATATATATACATATATATATACACACATATACATATATACACGCATATATATACATATACACATATAAATACATACATACATACATACATAGGCATAAGACAAAAGTAAAAAAGAATAATAAAAATGAAAATCAAGAAAATACACATAACAATCATACTCAATTCTAAGGTTTAAAACAGAGACAATAAAAGTATAGTCAACCTAATAAATTAATTAATGCATATTCTCTCTTTGACCGTGATGTTGTTCAGGGGGCAGTAGCTTTCATTCACCAGAAGAATTAAACCCCCACCCCGCCGTTTGCCACTCGTTTCGCTTCTGTCTGTCTGAAAAAACAGATCCGTATATGTGCACAATTTGCTCAAGGCCAATGTTTATTCACCGTTGTACATTTCTGCAATTGTAGCAGGGGTGGCTGACTTCTCTAACCAATGTTACATTTTCATAGTATTAGCTACAATTTATTCAGACATTGTGAAGCAAATTTGAACATTTTAATTGTTATATGCCTTTGCTGAATATGACAGATCTACTTCAAAGGTTTAGTAAGCTTATTTTATTGAGTTATTAACAAAAAATATAATGACTTGAAAAGAGTAATGGTCCAATTCAGAAATAATTTATTCTGTTAGTATTGTTGAATACACCTCTTCCAAACTGTCTCAATAATTTTGTTTTTGTTTTGAACATTTTGAAACCATATAAATGCCAACTATAAAAGGGTATTTTAAACATTTTCCCCAGTTTTCAATTATTTGAGAATTAATGTGAACTGAAATGAATGTCTCTTTGCTGTCACCTGCTGGCTGTAAAACAGTCCAACATGACTTACTGTATCACATTATGAAGATATCATTGTAAAACATAAAATTATAATATTACATAAAAATCTACCACTGATATAATTTTGCCCATGATGTTTTATGCCTGTCCTGATGCCAACACCAACATTTTAAAGTGATGCGTTTTGTATAGATATATATATAGAGAGAGAGAGAGAGATGTTTCTTACTTCCAGCCTCTACTTGTTGAGGCCTGGTAGAATTCTTTATTGGTATGGTGTAACTGCTACAATAGAAGTGAATCAAAAAGTTAATTGTTGTGATTTCTGTGGTGAATGGTAGCTTTCGTGGAGGTGAACTATTTGGCTGAACATGGTCTCCTGGTTCCCAATGCAGTGACATTACCATGTTGCAAAAAGACCAATGTCATACTACAAGTGTTTTCCTTATGGTGTGACTGTACTTGAGACAGGCATAATGTCTACATTCAAAATTCATATGAATCAGTAGCAAGAACCCTTTTGAGGTGGTCCTTGAAGGAATAAACAGAAGCATAATTACAGAAAAAATAACAGCATTTACATATTGTAATGCCTATTTCATTATTAATATATTTATAATACTACTTAATAAACAGAGGATATCATTTCAAGTTCCATTTCCAGAGTAATCCCTTTAATTAAATCACAATCAGTAAAAGGAAGACCTATTGAAGAAAATGGTATATTTGTAAGTAAAGCAGGTGTGGGCTTGACAGAGCCATCAGGAGCCATAATGGAGGCACGGTCGTTAACCGGAAATGTTTTTTTTGCGTATTTCCCACTGAAGATTGTTTCCTCATTGGTCGGGCTTTCATTGACCGGGGAAATTTTGAAATTGCAAGCAAGGAAGATCAGTAACAGCGTACCGATTCACTGGAATCGCTGTTAAGCGACGAAACACATGCAGTTGCCTAAGTTGCAAACGAAATAACGTTTGTTAAGTTACTAGTGTATTTAAAAAATAATTCAACATGTCTGCGGCAGAAAGTAATATAATGGCTGAAGATGTTGTTGGTACAGAACAACCAGATTTGAGAGACCAGGCGACTGAAAATGTCAACATCGAAGGAGGGGTGGAGATTTCGCCGAAAAAAGTTGATTTGGAGTCCGACATTGATATGGAAACTGTCGGGGTTCATGAAATACGACGTGCTATTCTTCATGTGACGCAAGGTAATTTAAATTAGCCAATTTTAGCCGATTGGGATTAATGTCATACTAGCTAACATTAACTACCGACACTACACAGTAAACTGCCACACTAACGTCGTTAAATGAACGTGCCCAACAGAACAGTTCAGCTAATATTGGCAACTAACTGCGTTAGCTTGCTTGCTAGCTAATTTAGCCAGCTACAGTACTCGCCATGAAAGATAAGTTAGCGCTAGTTAACGTTAATTTTAGCTATGGCAGCTAGCTAACTTGCTAGTTAGCGTAATACAGTATTTCACGTTAATTAATCTCTTTGAACTTTAGTGAGCGAACCTGCGAAGCGTTAATTAATTGATCGTTTTGGTTGTTAGAAAACGCTCTATTTCATCAATATAACTTATAGCTAACTTGCTGAACTAACCAGCTAGCGTCCAGCTAGCTCACGTTAATTTATATCCATTCCAGATAGCTAGTTAATGATGAGATCATGTGTTGAAGTTGGCTAAGAATATACATGAATGATCTTTAGTGTTTGAGTTGAAAATGAAAAAACGCCCTATTCATTTGCTTTGCCCCTCTGGTGCTTGTTTCACATATTTGTGCTTTGGAACATATTTGGAAAACAAAACTTTCTTGTTTGGCAATATATCAAGATAACTAAGCTATTTGAATTTGCTAGCTAGATACTGTAGTGTAGATGTTTGACTTTTGTCTCCGCTTACTGGCTAGCAACATTTCCATTTCGTTCTGTTATAGAAAAAAGGCAGTATTGTAATGTACTGACAATTATCCCTGTGTATTTGACTTATTGCCTGTTTTTATGCCCAAGATCTATTTCAAAATAAAGACGACAACGATGACAGTGGTACCGATTACTTCAATGGTGATAAACCTGGCACTCTCCTGCAAAGGGCCGAACGCGTTGGAGATGTGGTTCTTCCGGACACCTTCCAGACCAATCAACTGCTGTACTACGAGAGGTTTAAGGCCTATCAGGATTACATGCTAGGTACCTATGGTGCTCATCACATCAGTATGAGGAGCAAATTAAATTAAACACTGCACTTACATGCACCACACTATTTAACAAACGGTGTTCATGCTTGTACATGCTTTTATACATCCCTTTAAAAAAAATTAAAACCTCAATCAAATCTCCATATTTGTCTCCATTTGCTGAGCCACAGGAGATTAACCATCTTAAATCTTTGATTTGAGATTGCTGTTTAGCCTGGAGAGAATTACATGAAAACGTAATTAGTGTGCAGGTAATATTTAACGAACACTGAGTGTGTTTTGGGGATCTGATAGGTGACTGCAAGACATCTGAGGTGCGAGCCTTCACAGCTGACTATCTGGAAAAGGTTGTGGAGCCTTGTGATTGGCAGGCACTGTGGTGCACAGATGTTTTTGATGTGCTGGTTGAGGTAAGCCATTTTTAAGCCTCCAAAAGTTAATTTACACAACGTCTGGAGATATGTTCACTTTGTAGACAACTCATGGGCCCAAAGGAAAGGGGCTTGACTGCAATCATTTTGAAAATGTATGTTGGTATGTAGCTAATATGTTTGCGTTGTCTTATCTCTTGCCGAAGTGGCTATAAACAAGTTATGTCATTTGAGAAACAAACTCATTAAAGAAATGACAAGGTAGTGATCTTGTAAAGTCAAAAATGTCAGTTCTTCATGCCTTCAGAAAAAGACCCAGAAACATCTTTAAAGGTATTGTTTTTTATGCTTTCCCTGTCTCGCTTGCGGTTTTATTTTTGTGTCAGATTTTTGTGGCTTATCTCTCCGGGAGATTTGATTCAGGGCGGCTGCATACTGAACGCTGTGTGAGTGGAAGCGAGGTTAAGAGGGGGAAACTTGGGCCGCGGGCCGGCAGTGTTTCAGCCTGATTGATCTGTGCAGGTGGTGGACGTTGAGTATGCAGAGCTGAAGGCCAAGGTGGAGCTGGTGCTTCCTCTGCAGTGTGAGACCAAGGGCTGCGAGCTGACCGAGGACGCGATGAAGGGCCTCCTGGAGGCCACCCAGCACAAGGTGCCCCTGCAGGAGCTCCACGCGGTCTACGACGAGTCCGGGGACTTCGATCAAAGCGCGCTGGCTGTCGAGCACCTACGGTAAAATAAGCGGATGCCTGTGAAAGCTGTGGCAGTGTTCTGAACCACTGCTTTCTTATTGTAGTTTGCAAATGCAGGAAAGTACCTTAGAACACACTACTGGTGTGTTATTTGGTCCTCTGTATTGGCTTTCGAAATCCTCAGACAGTAGAAGAGTACACCAGATTTTATAGGTTGGCTAGGATTTTTATAGATGGGTTTGAACAAGATGTATGATCTGAAGACATAAGAATACATAATGATGAGAACAGACCGTTCTGCCCACCTAGGCTCATTTTACCTACAGTCTAGTGCGGGGGTATTCAAATCCAGGCCTCGAGGTCCGCAGTGTCTGCAGGTATTTGCTCCAAGCACGCGCTACACCACCTGATTTAGAATAATGACCTCCTGGTAATAATGGTACCTCCTTGGTCCAGGAAGCAAGCTAAGTAGTGAAATCAGGTGGTGAAATCAGAAAGTATCCAGCACTGCATAAAGCCTGTCCCTGTCTCTGCCTCTACTACTTGACCTGGAAAGCCGTTCCATGCTCTGTAAAAAAAAATATATATATATATATATTCCTGTTGTGTGGAATTCCCTTTAACTAACTTCCACCTGTTCCCTCTTGTTTTACTGACTGAACTCTACCTGAAAAATCTGTGGTACTTCACTTTGTTAATCCCCTTTATGAATTTAAAATGAGCGGCTTTGGATTGGTTAATCCACTGTATCAGCGCTCAACTAATGTATGAAGTAGTTCCAGTTTACAGCCTGCAAGTTTTGCAAACTTTTTCTATTTTGTTTTTACTGAACAGAACAAATGGTTCCTTTGTTTTCTTTGCCTGGTGGCAGTTTAAAAATAACCAAGTTAAGATAATGTAACATGAGCCATTTTGTGACCCAGATACCCGATAATGGCTGGTGGGTTTAAATTCTGGGCGGGGTCCCTCTTTTGAGCGGGATCCTTGAGCGAGATTCCAGACTAACAGGTTCAGGAACTCGATCATCAATTTATTAATTTTGTCCCCAAGGTTTTTCTACAAACACATCTGGAGGAAGTGGGACGAGGAAGATGAGGATGATGACTTTGACTACTTTGTCAGATGTGTGGAGCCTCGCCTTAGGCTGTGAGTGAGAAAAGAGGAGTGGGGAATGTTGATAAATATGCCTGTGTCACATGAATCTCCTTCCCTTACGCTGCCACTACACCACAAAGGTTCTGCTTTGTCCCACTAGATGGCAGTATATGCAAAGTGATTGTGTTGGCACTGTTATTACTCCAGTTCTGTGGTAACATGTTTTCCTGCTATTTTCCTGGAGGGTAAGACCCATGTACAAAAATGCGGGAGAGTTTTGGGTTAATAAAATGGTTGGAGTCAAGGTGTTAGTATATTTCCCATTCAGCCTTGCCTTGGTCTACTAAAAAACATGCAGAGCAATGGTCATGGTGCACACACCATTTAGGCTTGTTAAGCCATTTAATTTATTTTGTAATGAAAAAGGATTGCATATACAAAATCATTTACTAAGTACCTTAACCTGAGAATTCCTGTGGTGTGGTTGGAAAAATCTGCAGGTGAAATAGTGCAGTTCACAGCACAATAGAGTACAGCAAGGGAGAGGGGTAGCGTGTGACTGCATTTTCTCTTTCACATACACATACCTTGTTAGTATGGAAGATGACAAACATACTGCCCTGCTCTTAACACAAGCTGAAGCAGAAAGGACACCGTATAATGTGTTCAAAGGTCTCGTGAAGGCCAGGAGGGAACTGGAGTTTGCCTGTTAGAAGTTCATGCACGATCTCCAAAGTTTTGATGGTACAGTATGTGGTATGTGATCTGTTTGTACTGTAGTTGTGGGGAGCTTTCTTTTGTCCGTGTATTAAGATGAGCCATCATACATGTAACGCACGTTAAGCTGCTGAAATGCTTTAGTTTTTTTCTCATATGTTACTGTCAGCGTTGCCATATGCTCACCTGCATCGCCTTAATAAAGGTGTGTTCTAACGCACTCTTTCTTTCGGTCTCTCTCTGTCTCCCCCTTCTCTCACCTCAGGCACTACGACATCCTGGAGGACAGGGTCCCGGTGGGGCTCGTGGCCGAGTACCATGCCCTGCTGGGCCATTGTGCGGAGAAGTTCCAGGAGTTTTCCAGCCTCCGCAACGGCATCAGCAGCGACTCCGAGTCGGAGCTGGACAACGTGTCCATGGTGGAGGGGCTGAGGATGTGCGAGCAGATGGAGTCTCTGAAGCGCAAGCTGAGGATCATCGAGAACCCGCTGCTCAGGTGGGGCACCACCGGGGGGCAACAGAGGGTCTCCGGGTGATTGATAATTTACAATAGAGATGTAGCTCTCCAGTCCTAGAGACTCATGATGTGCTGGTTTCTGCAATCAGCTTAGACCCAGGAAGTCATGGGAGGTGCGTTAGCTGTGTAATGAACTGCTTTAATTGCATGCGTGACTCATGACTTGGCTGTCTATGTGAATGCGTGACTCATTGCGCAGCTCTGTGTGTGCGTGTTACTCATGACGCAGCACTCTGAATGCAGTCAATGTTTCATTGCGCAGCATTCAATTATTCATTGCGCTGCTGTGTATGTGTTTGTGTATGTGTTTGTGGGTGACTCATGACACTGTTGTGTGTGTGACATGATGCAGCTCTCTGTGTGTCTGTGTCTGTGTGTGTGTGTGTGTGTGTGCGCGCATGACTTGTGGCGCAGCTGTGTGCGTGCGTGTCTCATGGCGCAGCTGTGTCTGTGTTTGTGTGTGTGTGTGTGTGTGCGCGTGCGCGTGTGGTTGACTCGTGACTCGGCTCTCTGCTGCCGCAGGTACGTTCTGGGGTACAGGGTGAACTCGGGTCAGCAGTCCTGCAGTGCTAAGGGCCCCCGCCCTGCTGGGGTGCGGGTCGTACACGTGGTGTCTGCCTCCCTGACTGTCAGCCAGCTACAGAACCTGATGACAGACAAGCTGTGTCCTGATTTCTCCCAGGAGGAGTTTGAGCTGCAGGTATGCCTCCTCTCTCATCTGGTCACTTTTAAGGGACAAGAGAGCTCCACTCGCCCTGGACTTTGAATTGGGAGGGTGGTCCGTTGTTGCCTCTACATTAGCCTCGACCCCCAGACCCTCGATCTCTGCAGGGTTTGGAAAGGGCATTTATCATTTGTTAGATCGGTTTCCTGCTAAAACTCACATGCCTCGTTACTCCATAGACCACACTTCACTGAAGGGGCAGAAGGTGGCTTTTCAGTAGTGAAGTCGTCTGCCATTGTCGGCACTCGCTAGAAAAACCATAGTTGCACCACAAAACTTTAAGTGGGAACATGCCTCCTCACTCGTGACTCCATTGGTGTCAAACCCACGGACCAATCAGAGCCATCTTACTTACAAAACAGAATCAGACCGATACCGCAAATTTACAATGCAGAATCGGAGGCTATAAATACATTCGGGAGCACCGAATTTCTTTCTCAGAAGCTTTATTTCTGATTGCTACTGACTTAGCATGTCCATTTAGCAATATTTTAATGAGAAATGCTGCTTTAAAGCATAGTTACAGAACTTGATGATTTTGATTTAAAAATGGAAAAGTAGTGGGGCCAGTTCTGTAGATTCAGAAAATGAACTTGCCGCTAATGGGCAGACTAAGCATGTCTCAAGTGAAGTGGGAGCAGAGTACTGTGTCCTTTGATGCATGCTGCATGCAAACTCATTTTGTGTGCTCCGCCATGTCATGTCGAGGACTACATGTTCAGCAGGTAAATTGTGCTCTCTTGATAAATCATGTCACGGTTGGTTAGATTTGACATTTGTATTTATTTGCATTTTTCTTTTCTGTCGCATAACACCGCAGGCCTCAAAACAAGTTTAATAACGAATGCCTCGTTAGACGAGAGGTGAGCTCAGCTAGATAATTGGACAAATAATCCTTGATGCCGATTAGTCTTTCACGATCCTAAATTAAATGTATTATCATAATTGCATCTGAATACATTTTGGTATGGTTTAATTATATTGTTGTGCAATACATTTACTCAGCACATCTAAAAGCAAAAATAAGTATTTGCACAAATAATTTCCATAAGATTGTGGCATCTTAGTATCATTTTCAGCCAGCCTAGAAGGCTGGGTTACTTACAGCACCGAGTTTTCATTGCAGACGGTCTCTCGTTGTTTTATTACGCTCGATTTAAATGACGTACGTGCTTCGTACGCCGCCTATGTATACTGCTGCCAATGCTGGCCTGTTAAAGCCACGTCTTAGATCTGTATGAACACCTTGTACACTTGTATATCTCCTGCGAGGTGGCCTGCGTTTGTGTGTTTGCATGTGTTCCACACCCTTTTGCCCATTCCTCATACAACCCCCCCAGTTTCACAGCGACCCCCTGCTGGCTCTGAACGCCTGCTACGAGGGCGACACGGTTATCATCTGCCCTGGCCACTACCATGTGACCGGCTCCATCAGCATTCCCGACTCCATCGAAGTCGAAGGTAAAATGTCACGCGCATGCAATACACACAGGGCAAATGACCCGCAGAATTGTCAGTCTTTCCGTTGCATTACTTTTCTCCACGATATAATGTTCTTGACATTCGAATGCCTCGCCCCCTTCTGGCACAAAGTCACACCGAGCCCGCCTACTGCCTCGAACGCTAACCCCAGCTTCATCCGTCCCCAAACTCAGCCCTTACCCTTTATTTAATTATACAAGTTGTGTAAATTACTTGCACGGGGCAGCACAATAACTGCTTGTAGTTGCATAGGACTTACTTATTTAATTGGATACGTAGCCCACCTGGAAGGACGTAACCAAAAAAAGATGTGCTATTGTCATATCGATTGTATAACCCAGGAAAGGGTACCTTCAGTTCTGGTCTTATGGTGCGATATTGAATCTTAACACCGGGGTAGATGGAAATTGTTAACAATGCCATGCACCAGTCTCCAAGCCAGACAGGATGAGGCGTAGATGAGCGAAATGGATCTCAAAGGCAGAGAAAGTATCAGGATTTTACACCCCCCAGCAAGAACCCTCACACTTGTAATCTTAAAGTATAATACAGCCTGGTCCAAGCCTTTCTTTGTGGGCGATCAGTCACCTTGTGTGTGTGATTATATATATATATGTGTATATATATATATATATAAGGCCGCACTTGGTATTATCGTAATTTTCTCAAGGTAAACTAACCCCTGAGCGTTCACGAAATTAACATTAAGCGGTAAAACGAGACGAGCGCGAGACACCAAGGTAAATTATGCTTGATGGCGCAACGAGCGTTTAATAATGAACGGGCATATTAATGCGTAAAATATGCGGGAGGGAGGGGGTCAGAGATGGAAGCGCCGTGTCAGTCTATTTATGCAAATTGGAGACCTGCGAAAGCAGATAGTCGGAGCTCCAAAGATTGGAAAGGCTTTTAAGTGCAACAGTTCTCCGTGCCTCCCGCAGTGCGGGGAACCCCTGAAAGCTCCGATAAGGAAGAGTGGGGAGAAGAATGCGCCGGCTCGCACCGCACAACGCCAGGCAACGGGCAACTCAATTAGGCCCATGCCGGATTACCATAATAGAATTCGTCCCCTGCAGGAAAAAAAAAAAGCACTTTGATATTTAGAGAAGCTTAATGCAGCTATGTGTTAAAGTTGTATATCAGGGCATTGTAAATTCTCACATGCCTCCGTACAGATTTGTCTAAATTGCTGATGAATTGGTGGAGGAATTTCGAATCTGCTGGTTTGGAAAGAAGCTGACTCTCGCCGAGAGGAAAGGGTCACCGAACTGGAGCCTTCGAAAACGCCAGCGCCGGTTTTAGTCGTGGAAATCGAATGAATCCGCTGGGGTTTTTCAAAGTAACCGGCAGTCCCCGGGGACGTAGCCCCGCGACCCCATCGATCGATATTCCGCCCCCGCCTCCTCTAACAGCACGTGGGACGTCGCCTCGGATGCCGAGCCGTACTTGAGACTCGCCTGTTTCAAGTTCGTCTGTCAGCGGCCGGCGAATAATGAGCCAGCGCCACCGCGCACGCCGTCCATCAAATCGCGCTACGTTACCGCGAGGCTACGTTGGCAGCACACCAGGAATACGTTATCGGGTTTAATGTTAATCACCCCGGCAAGGTTTTTTCCCCTGCATTGCCTTCTAGGGTATGGCTTGCCTGACGAAGTGGTGATCGAGAAGAAAAGCAAAGGAGACACCTTCGTAGAGTCCACCGGTGCCAACATCAAGATCTCCAACCTGAAGTTCATCCAGCACGATGCAATCGAGGGCATATTTTGTAAGTAATTAAAAGATAACGATTGTGCAAAAAAAGAATTCTGAATATTCAGATGGTTTTATTCATTGTTTTTAAAAAAACAAAATGCAATTCATGGGCTGGACAAGGACAAGTAGGCATCTTACAAAGTCCAAACGCTCACCAAGATGAACTGAATCGCATCATAAATGTTCACATAGAAACAGATATGAAATGGCAACAAAGTTTATTTGGTCTGTTTTACCTAGGATGCGGGCAACAAACAGCACTTTTTCATATTTTTACGTGACAAGTTGCCTGTAGCAGGGTGCAAAAACATCAGACATTTCAGCATAATGACTATCAGTGTACAGTGCGTGGCAGTCCATTATTGTACATACAATATGTCCCCAGAGGCATTTTCAAAATGTCTGACTGATGTGTCAAAAAATAAAACCATGATAACTCCCATCATTTGGATTTATATCCGCTAAAGTGGTTGACTAGAAATGGACAACCTCAAACATCATCTGCACAAGAAAACTAATGGGAGAGAAAAAACCTCTGCAAAAACAAAAGCACACCTATAGATGGGACAGAATGTTTCCAAACAAAACAGAATCAAGATGAAGTTGCACCTCTGAAACGTCCACAATTTTAATAAACTGGGTACTTTAGACCCCAAAAAATAAAAACAATATATTAATAGCCATTTGAATGTCATAAAATGAATACAGGGATCAGCAAAAGGTATCACAACTTTAATATTATATCATGTCTGTGTTAGAAGTGTCTGTTCTAGAGTGTTGTTATTTGCATGGAGGAGAGGTACCTGACCCGATTCCAGTGCGACGGTCCTGCACATCTTGGCATCTCTTAATCAGCGCTTCTCAAGCTGTTCTTTTGTCGTGTGCAACTACAGGGACTATCTTCCGAGCCCTTCTGGTACACATAATTTAAAAAATCAATTGTAGTGCATAATTGAACGGGATCAACTGATTGAAACAGCACTATGTTGAGTGCACATAAAATGTTTCTATATTAGGACACCTTTCTGCTCTTTTGGGATTTTCTTTTGGGATTCTGTGCTTTCGCATTTTTTGAAGAAAGAGCAGTTCTGCAGTTAGGAACAAAAATACTTTGCCTAATAAAGTTTGGTCCCAGTAGCCTTCATGCAGAAGGCATCCCATACACCCCAGGCAGAAATGGTACTGCTCTAAATAATCTGTGACTAAATATGTTAAGCTCACGGACATCTCAATTAATTGTTAGTTACATAATCAACGGGGTTGAGGAGCCATAAGCCAGGATGTTGTGAAACTTCCTTCCCCTGTGTTTTTCTCCCAAAGTATGTGTGTGGTTGTTTGTCTGCCGGTCGTCTGACCTCTTTCTCCTTCATCTCTCTCTCCCTCTCTCTCTCTCTTCCCCCCTCAGGTGTGCGTCAGGGGAAACTGGAGATGGAGAACTGTGTCCTTCAGTGCGAGACGACAGGTGTGATCGTTCGGACCTCTACTCAGCTCACCATGAACATGTGCGACCTCTACGGGTCAAAGGTGAGAGGTCGCCCTCACGTCCTGTGTCCCCTTGCAAGGTTATTTCCATGCAATTAGTGTCACTCTGCGGTCCCTCGGGGTGCCCGAGATCAATCTCAGGCCACAAAGTGGTGGAAGTGTGGAAAATCCAGCCCCGCCAGAATCTGAATACAGACCCAGTGTCATACGAGGCGAAATCCTTTTTTACGCCAGAACAGAACAGCCCGATTTCCAAAGGGCATCCCCCTGCATCAGTGCGCAGAGACCGAAATATATTTTTCTACTTTTGTTCTGTAGTGTTCAGCGTCTCTTGCAAAACCACTCGCTCGAAGTTGATCACTCACTGATCCTTTGAAAAGTTTCAGCACATCCTGCCCATAGCTGGCAGTTGCCCTTTTAGACTTTCACCTCAAACAGCCAGATAGACATTTTATTTCTTCCAAGTCACTGTTGTGCTCACTTGGCCACTTACCCCCCACACACACACACACACACACACACACACACACACACAAACTCTTCACCCTGTCACCATAAATGGAGTCTCCCATAATCCCCTGCTTGAGTTGTCACCTTGTGCCATGGGGATGCCCGAATAGCTGATTAGCTAGCAAAGCCGAGGGCGGAGGTATTCATTGCTAAGCATGTCGGCAAAGGTGAAAGTTCAAGAATAGCGCGGTTACTGTATGTGTTGAGGGAGGATCTATATAGTGTCAGCATTGTAGTTTGGCTTTGGTCAGATCCACACAGATCCCATCTGACTCATGACGTTAGCCTCTGATGCTTGGGCCCTTCTTGTCGGTTTCTCTGAGCCCAGACGCATGTTTTGTATTGAGATTCATGGCATGCCCGTCTGTGCTGATGAGGAGTTCTTGTCTTTCAGGGGGCCGGGGTAGAGATCTATCCTGGCAGCGTCTGCAGTCTGGTGGGAAATGGCATTCATCACTGCAAAGAGGGGATCTTGATCAAGGTGAGAGAGCTCAGGGGAGGGGAGGGGAGTTAACCCACAAAGGTGTGGTTTTCATGCCATTTTGCTATATGCTGAACTGGGGTCAATTCACAAGTTCATCAGTTGATATAAACTGCTGATTAAAAGGAAGTTGTAAAATTGTTCTCAACACTTTTATCCAGAGTGAGTACTGAGCCACTGAGCCTGTTATGCGTGTCGCACCCACAGTTTATCCTAGTGTAGATAAAAATGCCAAATAGGCGTGCTTTTTAGGTTTTGCCGTTCATCAGATTGGCCTCGTTTTGTGTTGCATCAGTTGTATTTTGAGCACTTCTGAATTGAGCTCTCTGCCAATGAATTTGGCCACCCGGTACGCATATCATTGGTTGACCGAAACCTTGCTTTCTGTCTGTAATTTCTATTTTGTTGTTGCCGTAATCGTGCGTTTCCGTCCTTTCCTGAGTTCAATTCAATTCCAGCTGCAGCGCATTATCTTCCCTGAGCCCAAATTGAATTTTTGCAGAGAGAGATGTAAAAAACTGTTAGGGGAAAGAGGGTGGTGGGGGGGGGGGTGCTTTTTATTTTAATTACCTTCAGATGAGTCCTGTGGCCTTATCTCCCACCCTGAGGTTCAGTGCAGCAGTGTTTGTCTTTATCTCCGCTTTCACACGCCACACAAGGTCCTCTCTCATTGTTACTGTAGGATTGTTCCTGGAGCGTTCGTTTAGCGGAGCTGTGGCAGCTGGCCATCGCGAGCGGCTTATTTCTCTTCTCTCCTCTCTCCCCTTTTCCTCTGTAGGACTTTGCGGACGAACTGGACACCATGCCCAAAATCACCATGGTGAACAACGTGATCCACAACAACGAGGGCTACGGGGTGATCCTGGTGAAGCCGGCGGACGATCGATCGAGGAAGACCGCGGAGCACGAGACGCAGGTACCCGTGCAGATGCGCCGGCAGCGTAGTTTGGTTCCATTGGGTACAATTGGATAACGAGATGGATGGAAGCCTGGACTGATGGGCAGACACAGACCGTGTGACAGATGTACTAAGACCACTGGGTGGGCAGAATGACCGACTGGGAAATCTAATGGCAAAATTGACTGTGTGAGCAAAGCTTTCTCCATGTGTATGAAAATGTATTCATAAACACATTTTTTATTGAAACCCCTTGAGGGACAGAAGGCCGATCCTTAATGACCCAAGCCCTGCTTATGTTGATAGACGTTTTTAGATATTTCTTTTCTTTTTCCCAGTTTCAGGAGAAATTATAGGAGGAGACATTAAAGTGAAATACAGATTACCTTGAGTCAAGGGCATCAGCAAATGAAAATGCTCCTCTAAATGAGGCCCAGAAAATGTGTGGCTTAACCCCCTGAGGTCGACGGGAGCGGCGCCGCTCCCAGCAGCAATAAAAGTATATTACTATTTCTAACTTCGCGATATTTTATCATACACACGCGACAAAAACATTGACAGAAACCTTAGAATCGCGACTTTCCGATTTGAGCACTGGCAAATCAAATGGGATTTTTTAAATTAGGTTAATTAGACCAAAAGTAAACCTTGCCTTTTACTCTCTTTTTTACCTGGTAGTAACGTCCCCCTTCTATTGACATGGTAACTAGGTGCTAATTTCGGGGAGGTGTGTGGGGAGGGGCGTGGGGCCATGTGTGAAAACGCCGGCGTAAACAACACAAACTGACAATTTGAAGCAAGATTTTATACAGACATACAATTTTATTCAAGATGGAAAGATTGCAAATTGCAATATGCACACAAGATCTATGGAAGAATACTTTTCAAACAGCCTAAAATGTTATTTATTTCGCTTGTTTTCAAATACTCGTGAAAATATATGAATTCCGCGTCTTGTGACGCCAAACATATTCCGCGTGTTGCAACGTAACAAATTGCAATATGCACACAAGATCTATGGAAGAATACTTTTCAAACAGCCTAAAATGTTATTTATTTCGCTTGTTTTCAAATACTCGTGAAAATATATGAATTCCGCGTCTTGTGACGCCAAACATATTCCGCGTGTTGCAACGTAACAAATTGCAATAGGCACACAATGAGGGAAAGAGATGGCCCATCTGACAGATCTTAGAGGTGTGGACAATGAATAATGAATATTCAGGTATTTAGCATTTAGCCCTCCCACAGCCTGAAATAAATGTGACCAGTTCTGATAAAAACAGGTTTTTAGCTATTTATATCTCAGATGTGCTAAACTGTTTTCACACCCTTACATAACCAAGACCTTGATGAACAAACGCACATTGGCAAAACAATTCGTCACTATAGTTTAGTGTGTGCTTTCACAACTTTTGTGACAGCAGAAAAATTTACTATTTTTAACTTGTGTGTTTGTAGATCTATTTACAAGCTGCATATGATACTGACCAAACTATTGATGGCATACAAATGTAGCTGTGATTGTCCTTCAAATAAAAATATCAAACACTTTGGAGTAAGTGTGTGTTAAATTGATGAAATTGAGATAAATATCAGACCATGCCAAAATCAAAAACCATCTAAAAGCTTAGCACGGACCTCAGAGGGTTAAAATAATAAATAAAGGCGGACCTTCTCATTCGCTTTGCCGTATTCTGGTGGATCAGTGAAGTGCTGTCATTGTTTCCTTGAGCGTGAAACCAATGTTGCTTAGCAAGTGAATGGAAGAAAATGATTTGAAATGAAAAGGAACGGAAACTACCATGGTGACGGCAAAATAAGTCCGGTCGACAAGCACGGCACATGGCTGAAAAATACACTTTTATGTGGAATCACCACCCATTGTCCACCACTAAGTTTCAATACCGTTGTCCCTTGCCAACCTTGGGCTTGTCAACTGCGAATCAGATTTTATACACTTAATGAATCACATTGAATCTCATCACAATGGGCTTCAGTCCCTGAATATCCATGTAGAGTCCATTGGTCCAAAAGTATATATAAGTATATATATCTACCCCATGACAGACGTGTGGAAACGGGTGTCACAAGAAAGACACAGGCAAGCACACATGTTGAGACATAAAGGCCACATAGCGAAAGTAAAGAGTGGCTTTATCATAATTTGAATGTGTGGGGTAGGCATAGCCAATCATATTTATTTATTGTTCATTGCCCTACTGGTCATGTTGAAAACTTGCATACTGGGTTACCAATATTGTCCATCAATGACACTCTTTACTAATGTCAATGATGCTATTGTGCCCCATCAGTATTTTCTTTTGTTGGAGTTTAGCCTATTTACTGATTTGCATCATGCAGGTTTGTGAATATATTTCCAGCTGGTTGACATAATGCTGCCTTTGGCTGTGTGGCCCACTCGCTATGTAGCAAGCTTGTCAACATTAATTGGAATGCCTTATACGCAGTAGCACGCCAAGGTGGCTATAGGTGTTTCATTTTGTGTGTGTACCTTGAAATCTGTAGGGGTATTTTGTTGTTTTGTAGAGAGCCATAAGCTATAAATGATAAATATCCAGACCCGTTTCAATCGTCAACTGCCTGCTGATAATGCATTTAATTCATGCAGGGCTTTTTCAAAGCTCTAAAGCATGCAGGGCTTTTTCAAAGCTTTGTGTTTTAGTTTTTTTAAAGAGACATAAACATAAATGCACTTAATGACTTAATCCTGCAAAATGAAGTGACAAACAACAAATATTTACTCTACTTGCATTTGAAAGAACCTCAACTCACCCCCATGCCTGTAAGGAAACTAAAAAATAAATCTGAGAACACAGCAAAAAAAACAGCGCAAACTTAAACTTTCCCTCTACAGACCAATATAAACGTAACTTTGGTAAGCCGTCATATAGCCCTCACCAACACTATAATGTATAGCACAAGCAACAGTAGTAATAAACACACAGTCAAGTGTTTAAATGTAAAGGGGTTGAAAATGGCAAAGACTATCAGAATATACCCCTATTGAACAATATTTACCTGTAATTAACTGGACAAGGAAATAAATTTAAGCCATGATGTCAATAGAAATGAGCTATTCGGGAGAATAATTACTTTGTTTTATGGGGTGGGGGCATAATACCTAGCATCCCCAAAAGACTTGCAAAATGGTAACACAAAACAAATCTCTGTTTGGGAGAGACTGGGACATTTTGTGAAGCAGAGTGAAGGCATGGTTGGCTGAATGGTTAAGTCTTGGTATTGTAAGCCTGTTTTCTGTTTTTAATAACTTTAAGATTAAAAAAAACTCCATATCAATATTTTTTCAAATATGGTGTGCAGAGCAACGGCCAGCTTTGTCACAGGGGTAATTAAAATACAGTTTATATGCATATACTTGTACAAATATTTTGTATGTATAAAATATGTATCCCCATGTATCACTATATTTTTACTTTTAAAAGTAGTGGAAAATTTAGGAGAGTTCAGTAACTTGCCACAGTGTGTTCTACACTTTTTTTTTGGCTGAGATACGGAAGTCTCTGAGCCAGTTCTGTTTAGAGCTGCCCTCAGGTCGGGCACTGCATTGCTTTGGTGCTGACAATGCTGCCCGTAAGTAAAGGGGACTAGTTTTACATTCCCATGTTCCCTCAAGATCAGCTTCTCCATGTCTGGAAGGTTCCTGAATTTAAAGTTCACTTTTTCTTCTGGCAACAGACTAGTGCAAAAGGATGTAGGCTAAAACTTGATGGATTAGCACATGTGATCCGAGCCCATGGTCTGTGCGTTTCAGACGGGACGGAGGAGGAGAGCGCCGAACAGGAGGGCCCGGGGAGCGGTGGGCAGAAGGGGGAGGGCGAGGTCCCCGTCATCATGGTGCACCCGCCCACCCCCTGCGGCGCCGTCCCCCCGGAGTTCACCGAGGGCAACGACGCCATCAAGAGGGAGCTGGTGGCCACCTCCGCCAAAAAGAGGCGCCTGCAGAAGATCCGCGCCAAAGAGCTGGGGGTCGACCAAGCAGACGACAACCTGCTGTCCCAGGAGATGTTCGTGTCCATCGAGGGCAATCAGTTCAGGAGGAACGGCAAGGGCAGCTTCGGCACCTTCCTGTACTGAGCTGTCCCCCGTACGGCACTGGGACGGCACTGACGGACACACTTTATCCGTCCCAATGCTGGGACTACGGCTGGGCCACTTTAACACTGCTGCACTGTCTTGTGAGTGGCTACATAAACACACGGGGTGTGTATTTTAAAAACTTTTACTGGCTTTTACATTTTGTTATTGTTTTTTTAATACCGATATTGTCTTTTCTTGAACTGAATAAAAGCAATGACGACGATTTGAGGAGATTGGTGTCCGGTTCCACAGTAAGAGAGACAATTTAGCAGTTCTATGAATTTCTGTCAGCATAGATGTCTTCTCACACTATCTATTGTATGCTATGGTTTATTTATGATTGTGTACTAATTACTAGCTGCATGTTAATATTCTCAGGTTGTTCTGTATACATATTTGGGGGAAAGGAAATACAGTGTTCAGTATTTGTGTGCGCTCAGACTTAAATGTGCACTTTTCAGGATTTAAGTTCAAATCGATCCGATATAAATATGTTCATTTGTGTAGCTTTTTGTAAAATCACTTTCACAAAATGTGTCGATGGGATTTTGGGTAGAGGTCATTGGTTGTACTGGCTTTAAGCCTTCACCTTCTGTAATCTTTTCTATTTTAGACACCTGCACTTAATGTTGAACTCAAACTGATTGTACTGCGAAGGATTAAAGCTTCTCTAAAGCCTTATTACTGGCCTTGTCCCTGGCACGTTGATGAATTGCACACTTGATAATGTCCCACCCAAACACCACACATCGTATACACTCGCTGCTGTCCGTTAAATCCAACCCGCCATTCGGCATAGTTATGTGTCTATGAGGCTTAACTAAAGAGCCTAAGAGGTAATTATTTGAATGGAAATTGCTGTGGCTGTTTATCAAAGCATTACAGGAGATTTGCACATGACTGAAACTAATGTTTTCCATTTTTAGAAACGCTTCTGCTGTGTTTTGTTATCCACAAAACACTGTCACTTCAACCCCAGTAGTCCTTTGCTGCTTGTAACACAAAGTTGTGGTTTTGGGCTTCAGAGTTGTATTGCACCAGTCTCATACTGTGACATCACAACATTTTAGGGATGTTCATTGGTTTGATGGTTTACTATTCAGCGCATGCACATCGCAGATATTCAGATGAATGAATCCCCCTTTTTGCCTGAAGAAAGCCACCCTTTTCTAATTAATTGCAACAGATCTGCATGTCCAAAGCAGGGAATTTAGTGAACTGAAATCTCAGTATTCAGGTTCTATTCTGTTGTATTTTGTATACTTATATTTCTTAGACAAATCTATTTTTGCCTTTGCTTGGGTTTTTTCTGTTCGATATCGCCTTCTAATCACAATTGTTTGAACCATGTGTTGTCATGGTCAAATATTTCCCTCCAAGTATAGCCTTTTTGAATATCATTCTGGTATAATGTAGGATTGAACATCATATGTGATATTATACATGTTACTAGGGATGTTAATGATTAATCGATGATCGATTAATCGCCATTAGGAATTTGATCGATCAAGCATATCAAATTAATGATTGTTTCACAGCACAGCGGAGTTATCCAATAGCACGGACTCTAGTGAGTAATAATATTGCTTTGAAAAAAACAGTTAAAACCTTTTATAAAATGTATCTAGCAATATTTCACAAAATAAACAATTTACAATGACAAAACATTGTTTTCGTTGTTAGGCCTACTGAATGGTTTTCATTTCCTTCATAATTCTTACTGTTTTATGCTGTTAAAATAGGCCCGTGTCTCAAAAGTTTGAATAAAGCTTTGATTGAGGAAAAAAACTTGCATTTTGTATTCTCTGTCATATGCTACATTTAGCTTTTTTTTTTATTTTTTTAAGATTAATCGATTAATTGTTAACGTGGGCGACGATCGATCAAGGACATTTCTTAAAAATAGCATCCCTACATGTTACACATATAATCTTATGCTGTAGCTCATCTGGGGAATATAGAAACACCATATATCTCAACTGTAAAGTATAACTAGGTTGAACATTCCATGACTTTATATTGTGATGGTGAGGCATGTGGTGTGGTAACTGCATATAACCCATTTTGTGATGTTATTGCTTTGAGATATCTTCAGCATCAACACCTGCAGCTGTCCTAGAACTGATGATCTTTGTGGTTGTAGTTACGAGTGAGTCAAAGCCTGTTAAGCCAAAAAGCAAAGAAATATTGCTTTGTAAATCAAACAGATTATTTATGTGCAGTAGAGCTAATAAGAGCATTGCATTTGCAGGATAAGCATTGGCAGCACTATCCTTTTGTCTCTGGGTGCTGAAGAAACAAGATATTGAGGTGTTCATTGTGAAGGCGAAGATGCATCACTTAATTTAAGATCCTTTCATCACTGACTGCTCAGTTCTGAAGTGTATGATTTGAGAAGTCCCTAGGACATCGGCTGACAGGCTGATAACCTATTGCCATCACAGGCGTTGATATTGGACACGGCATGCAATCATGGCATTACTTGCGTATGAGATTGCGTGATTAATTATGCAGGATTTTTTCCAATAAACTGCCACCTTCCGTTTTCCAAAAATGTTTCCTTCAAAATAAATACACATAAATGAACTACGTCATTGAAGTTATTGAGTTGTATTGGTTGCATAATCAAGCACGAACACCTACACGTTTAACATCTCTACGCTGTTAACTTGCATAGCCTTTGCTGCTGGCTTCCTACCTAGTTACTGTGGTTGCTTTAACAAACTGGTAACCCTTGATTTGAAAGATGGAAAGATGAAGGCTGTCAACGATTAATAGTTATTGCAATTTGTAATCTTGTCTAAATTGCCAAAACTAAAATGGGCGTAATCATCTGTTCAGTTCAATATTTCCCAGTCTTGGCAAAGTTTGGTTTTAAGTTTGTTTTTGCAATGCATCTCAGCCAATGACATGTACATTTATCAAAACAAAACATTGATTTTGTTGTCAATGGGGTTTCTTTGTAGATTAGCAAGTGCACTCAAAAAATGAAGGCCTATAGTGACAATTGTTTTATCTCCAGTACCCATGTTGGTTTGTAAGAAGACCAAAGTAATAGCTCTTGGCTGTGGAGGATGCTTGAAGTGGACTATTTTAGATTTCTCTGAAGTGATGTGTTTTGGAGCTCTGGACCCACATAAAGCAGCAGTCATCTGAAGTGGGTCAGCTACAAAGAGCGACTTGTGGTGCCACAACAGAAGCGGCCCTCGTTGTTTTTGGAAGCCCGTAATATTCCGCCTTAGATACTTGTCCAACTGCATTATTCTCCTGGGCTGCCTTTTCTTAGCCTTTTCAGGTTGGTGACCTAATGTGACACGTGTATCCATAAAGATAGAAGCCCCAAAAAGAATGTCACAAACGAAGGCCTGTTTAGTTTGAGCATTGTCTTTGAATACGCTTCCGATGGGGCGATACAAAAGAGGATTGAAGCAAATTGAAGTCTTAATTCTGTGGGGCTTTTGAATTAATTACAAATTACCCTCAGATACGAGGGAGGAACAGGTTGTTAATTAGCCCTGGCGGGAAAGCCGAACCTCTCGCTTATCCTCTGACCTTGCCTCTTAGTTCGGCACTGCTGCTTGCGTCTGCTATCCCTTTGACTCTCTTATGAAGGAGGGGCAGTGGACGGGGGAGAGAACTCTAAATGGATTTGTGTCAGAAATGGTAAATCGTTCTCAACCTGCAGCGCCTCAGCAGGTCTGGCTGGAGCATGATAGAAGTTGACCAAAAGGTATTGAAAGAGAAAGAAAACAGTCTGAACAAAAAGCAGTTAACGACTGCGACTGTGGCTCGATGCAGATAACGAACGAATAAAAGCAGCAGTGCTTTCGTTCCATTATCGCCTCTTGTCCCGGGGTGGCCTCTCCGGCCGATCGAAGAATGTAACCGCTTCCGCAGGACAGCTCCGCATTGGCTTGGGTACGGACGATTAGAAACGATTAGTTCCCCTCCATGCGATAATATCATCCCTGCCCAGGAGTGAGCGGGGATTTGGTGCACCAATTTTAGCACAAATCCAGTTTTGGATTGGGGGGGCCGCCGTCTCATTCAGCGGCTGGCTGGTGAGGCTTGGACTTCACTAAACCTTCCCGGGTCACTACCCACGTCTGCATTTGCAGAAGATCAATTAAAATAGTTTGCCCTACATCAGCACAATGGCGATCCAGGGTTTAACCGCAGTCTCTGTCAAATGAAGAAAGAGGCAATGAGGAAGGAGGAATGTCTGTCCTCCAAATCCACTCGTCTGTCACCATCAGCAGTTGGCCCAGCTTCTTAGATGCTGCAGTGAAACGAAAGAATGCCTTATTTTCCTCTTTTCAGGTGAAAACACCTGTCCATTTCTTAAACAATTACTTTTGTCTCCCCAATTCGGAATCGCAAATTGAGCCTCTTGAGTCACCACTGTGCCACCAGAACCTGCACAAGGAGCGCTGAAGTGGAAGATGCCTACATATAGTGCCTAGCCTGCACATCATGGCAAGGGCGTGGTGAGCACCTTTACCAACACAGACCCACCGAGATCCCCCAAAACCACATTTTTACAGAATGTGTTGCCATTGGCTATGGATATGAGTGATTCCCATTACATTGGAGTGACTCTACTTATTTTCTTGTTTTTAGGAGTTTACTGTGCGATACAGCTCCTTTGAGTCTTTCCCATGCTTAGAAATGCATACTCCTTGACTCAAATATTTAGTTCATATAATTTCCCTGTATTTTACGCACATGGTAGCACTGCAACAGTAAAACCGCTGGAGCGCTGCAGAACGGCAGCTGCAGGGTCTGTTTGCCGTTAGGTGTGAGGAGTCAGATAGGCCACGCTCCGGACATGTTGAACCTGTCCCTGCTGTGGAACAGATCAATGGACTCCACATTCTTGCTAGGTTTCTCTCCACAGTCTGCCTGTTTAATGACTGCAGTATCGCTCGCCATCTGTCATACTCAATGGGCATGGCAGGGGTCCACCTCAATTGTGCTGAATTAAAAACTGTAATTGTCAGCTCCTGCTCTTGTCGTCGTGGCAGCCTGCCCCTTCTGCCTTTGATAGGATCCCCCTTCCCTCCCTCCTCCCTCCCTGGATTTATAATATCAAGGGACAATGTCGACAGAGACATATTCTTCTATTACCACGCAAGCTGTGAAGTCAGTGATACAGATGTTATTGTAGTTCAGTTTTGCATAGTTGGGAATTGAGCTTACGGCTCCATTTAAATTGTGTTTTATGGTGTATTTCTTTCTCTTTTCTTGATTTATCTTGATGAAATGCAATGATAACTATATATACAGTGGCCTATATAGCTCTCTATATACAGTACCCCTTTAAAGTCAACACCCCCCATCCCAAAATGTCACCTCGTGTTGCCTTACAGCCTGAAATTAAAACATTTTAAATCAGATTTTTTCAACCATTATTTAGATATTTTACCCTACAACTTCCAAGTGAAAAACAATTCTCATACTTTCTGAACATGAATTACATGAATAAATAACATGAATAAAAAGCTAGAATAACCTGGATTGATAAACGTACACCCTGCTTATCATACCAATTGTAACCTCACTCAGGGTAACCAATCACCCTCCAGCTCTCAGGCTAATTGGCCTCCACCTGTGTTCAATTGTTGTGATTCTGATTACTTCACAATAAAATCAGCTGTTCCTAGAGAATTCCACTGCTGGGTAGTGCATTTCAGAGTAAATAATTCACCATGAGCAACAAGGAGCTTTCACAAGAACTCCAGGATTTAGTTGTCTAAAGGCACATAATAGAAAATGGGTATAGAATGATTTCAAAGGCCTTAAATATCCTTTGGAGCACAGTCAAGACCATAATTAAGAAGTGGAAGGTGCATGGCACAACCAGGACCTTGCCTAGATCAGGCCGTCCATCCTCTCCACAATCCTGGCCTGTATGGTAGAGTGACGAGAACGAAACCACTACTAAAAACAGTCCACATTTAGTCCTGTTTGAGGTATGCAAAAAAAACACAAGATTCTGATGCAATGTGGCAAAAAGTTCTGATGACAATGTTTGGCAAAAAAATGTTGTGAAAACCCAATACAGTCAAAGAACACCATCCCTGCTCTAAAACGGTGGTGTTAGCATTCTGTTCTGGGGTGTTTCTCAGATATAAAACTATTCAGAAATGTTCTTTTCACTTGAAAAATTTAAATAAATGATCTGATTTAATATGTTTTAATGTACTTTAAACTTTAAAGGGGCACTGTACATACATGTTCACTTATAATATGTGTATGTGTGTTTATACTGTATATTTATGCAGTAGATATGTTTGCACATGAATGGTAAAACTTATTATCAAATCAAAGAAGATGAAATACCAAAGGTATAAAATGTTTGCCCTATTAACTAAAAACCCTCACCCAACATGGCATTGCCATTACAAGAAAGTCTCTTCTCTGGAAATCATATTCCACTTAGCAGTGGCGATTATAGACCCTATTTAGGTGGGCTTTCATTTCAGCCCCCCTGAAAATGTTTAGTCATTATTTTCTAAAAAACATTTTTACTTAATATCTATTTTCAAAAATACCACAGATGGAGAGTGGTATTTCAATTTTGAGAGCGACCACCATTGTGGTGTTTTTGGGAATGTAACAGTAAATTAATTAAAACATTTAGGCTTGTGCTTTGCATGTGTACATCTCACATTCTCATTGGGGGCTGAGCCCCCCTAAAGGTAAAATCCTAGAATCGCCCCTGCCACTTAGCCAACAAAGCCATGCTCTCCACAATCATACGTGATACACATTTCAACAATGCAAATACTGATCATAGGTGCCCTATGGGGTTCATATTGGCTGAAAAGGTTGGCATGTCCATCATATGCATTTTGGCACAGGGAAGACAAATGCATGTCTCACAATGAAGCTGTGTGTTGCCATGCATAAATGTCATTGCTTTCATTTCCTATTTAAGATGCAATGTGTGGGGCAGGAACTTTGCCTGTATAGTAGTGTGCAGTCAAGGGATGCATCAATGGACAATAACTGTGGTTGCGTTACTGCCCGTATCTCCACCTTAGAACCACTGGACCCACACTGTGCAATATGGGCTCCCCACACCTGCAGTGCCCTCAGCCTAACATCATGCTAGAACTCCTTGCTAAAAATAACATGGTTCCTATTAATGATTGTCCAACTGGAATATGTGTTCCCGGGCATTACATACTATTCTTTGCTGGTTATTCAGTACCAAGCTGTGTATGGTACAGTGATGCCTTCCTTCTGAGAGAAATGCAGTGGAGTGAGTGAGTGAGTGAGTGCTAAAAAGCAAATTAGTGTGGATTACTGGATATGACCTGGATTGTTTTGAAAACCTGTTTTGTATACCGACCATTGAACGTTTGAGAACCCTGACTTGGAAATCGACTTTGACAACAAGTAAGGATTGTGTATTGTACTTGATTACATTTCTCCCACCTTTCCCTTGTCAATTTCTCCAAATAAAAATATGATTGTTTCAAATTTCTCCTTTGTGAGGTTTTGTTATTGATCATAGCTGCCTGGAAACCCCACACCTCTAATCCTGCCACAGTCTCTGACTGTAGCACTTGGGGGTACAGGAAGATGGTGATCCCTAAGGTTCCTCAATCAGAAATTTAGGGTTTTGTTTAGGGTTTAATTTTTTTTTAACAGTTATAATTACTGAAAGGTTTCCCTGGCTTTTTGTACCCACAGTGAGATGCAGAAAAATATGACAATCTCCATGGCCACATCCACATTTGCACATTACAACTTTTAAGAATTTGTTTCAGATTTTATCCAATTTTTCTCCCAATTTAGTAGCCAATTACAACCTCACTTTTTTTCATGTCAATCCCCCCCTTGTATTGTGAGTACGCTGCCGTAGCCCTGTGACCAGCAGTGGCAAAGGCGAAGAATTGTCTCCTCCGAGATGGCACTCGACCATAACTCCGGCACTCCAGAGCCACTCCTATACATAGCGAACTCATGTCCGCTTACCTCCCCCCTCCCTGGGGCAGACAGCCAATTGCCGCCCCCTAGTAGAACTCCCGGCCAGAGCTGGCTCTGGTGTGGCCGGTGGAATCGAACCCCGGTCGCAGTGGCCAGTGTTGAACGTTGTAACTGCTGGACCGCCCGGGAGGCCCCACACATGTTACAACTTAACTAGAGTTTTAACTAGCATCTGAGAGCAGACTGAGGGCAGTGTTGTTGGGTGTGGACCATGCTTTTGCATCTCTGCATCTCCCTGACAAATTTTAAGAAATAATGAAAAAACTAATTGTGCAATTAAGTAATTACTGTTAAATGGTTTATGACGACTCTTGTTACTGTAAGGAAATTAGATCTGCGACAATGGAATTCAGATTTCAGCTTCTGAGAATGAATTTCCTGCTGTGATCTGGCTGTTCATCCAATTGCAATGTAGGCCTGTTATATAAGCTCTGATGTAATAGCACCAGATATCATAAAAATAAAATTACAGTTATAGATTTAGATATTTGCATATGATTTTGTGAGAAACGAGAGAGGAGATAATGATGTTTATTTCCTTCCTAGGAGAGCATTAAATGCACAGTCTGTGTCAGCCATTAGCTGGATTCTGCACAGTATGCACTAAAAACAATTATCTTAACTTCATAATAATTTGCATAACTATATAGAAACTATACAGCAGTATATACATTTGAGAAGAGCTTCTTGTGCATTATACAGAATCATTCCTAGACTTGCCACCCTTTTATGGCAAGTAGGTGAAGACAAATGTTCATACATAGAGAGTAGTGGAGCCATTGCTGGATTGCTACTGAATGTTTAACTCAGATCTTAATGAAGAAGAGCTCCAGAGAAAATGAATCCATATGTCACCTCAGAGCCTTGCAAGTTCACACCAAAACAACAACAACAACATAGAGACAGCTGAAAAAGCCTCACGATAGCTATGGATCAGGTGAGGTGATCCACAGGAAAGGAAGCAATGCCACCTGAACACAAGCTGAGGCCTGATCAACCTCAGCTGTCAGCTGTCTGATGTTGAAAGACCCGAAAAATGTGTTCAGGAGCATCAGAAGATGTATAATTTCAAGCAGCCCTAATGTCAGCAGTTAACTACATAACAGGAGACTATCAAGATGGTAATTTCTTTCTGCCTCTTGGTAATGTTATTAAGATTATGGAAACTACAGTTCACAGTGGGATTGACTTTGAGTTTCAACTTCACACCCATTCACTAACCTTACTAATGGTGAGCATTCTTGACTTCTAGCTAATGGGTTTTGTTGGCGACTGTTAACCCTATAGTTCATAACTTCTTCCAAAGTGGATCATCATGCAACTGTTTAGAGACGTGAAGTTAGCCATGACGAATGTATCAGCAGCAGGATATAGAATCAATTTATAGAATCATCTCATTACTTATGATCGAATTATATACCGGAGCGCTAAATAATATATCTTCCAGATATTAATGTTCAAAAATGGTTGAAAAAGAGGCAGCTGGTTTGTTGTGCCATTATCTTCAAATGGGGTGGGGATAGGGTGGTAGAGAGCTAATGTTAGGCCACAGACCATGATGAAAACTGCAACAAATGAATAAGAAGGACTTTCTGCTCACTAGCTGGCTAGCTAGGTAGGCTATAGGGAACAGGTGTTGGAAATTAGCCTTTGGCTTTAAACACTTATTTCAGTGCAGCTGGTGCTTGTTTTTTAATTGGAAAAATGGTTTTGATATGTCCCAGATATAATTAAACAAAAAAAGAAATAAATGTACTGCTCTATGGTAGCTATCTAGCCAGCTAGCATAGCAAGCTAGTGCTATGAAGCCAACCACCTTTCTTAACTCGCTCGCTAGCCAGCTACTTAGATAGCTTAACGTTTCTTCTTGCTTTGGCAATGACTTTTATTTTGCATATCACCAGGTGACGCGCTTCATCCACTGAGTTTAAATGGTTAGTGCCTCTATAATTGTCTGAAAGGCAATTCTGTAATATATATGAGCCTATTAGGGTGATGTAGACTACACGTTAGCCTTTAATTATTCAGTTTATGCCATCTACAACACTCATAACCCATTTAATTTCACTTTATTGCATTTTTTCTTCTAAAGCAGACAATTTGGTTGAATATTATGGCCAGCAAAATACTATCTCCAAAGACATACACATTTATTGGTCGAGAGGAATATTTAAACTGCTTCAAAATGCAATTAAGTGAAATTAAATGGGTTACGAGTTTGATTTAAAGAGTGTTATATAGTAAATGGGTACCTTTTTTTTTACTGAAGTACTGGACCACATGGCTTGGAAGTGTAAGTAAAGATTCAGATTTTTCCCATGGTATTGTTTAGTAGATTAGTACATTAAATGACATCAGTCTCCTGTATCCCGACAGAAAATTTCACCCAGGTATCTGCATCCTCTTAACTACTTTCACCTGATGGAGTTTGTGAGCTTGTCAATATTCATGGGATGTGTTCATCAGATACTGTGGGCTTATTTCCAAAAGAAACATTTGTGAAAGATGGGAGTCATTGCCTAATGGGATTGTTTACTCTTTTTATATTTTTACTGCACTGTAAAATCATGAATGAATTGCAGACTGATGTATGTGGAAATTCTTCTTTATAAACATGGGGTTTGATTGTTGGAATTAAGCTGCAAGAAGCAGGAGCTTTAGCCCAAATATTTTTTGTTGAATTTAGTTCAGCTAATCAGCAGCCTGAAATATTTGCAGACACACTTGTTGGTCAATGGCAGTCACTGTGGGAATTGCCTTTCTGGAGAGCAGTGCTTGCCGTAAGTCAACTTAAATCAACGGAATTATTATGATTGTAAACTGTATCTCATAATCCCCTCATATTTTACCACATAAATAAACTAGAGCTGCTCAATGCCACTTTGCTTGCATGGAAATACACGTTTTGCATTGATACTCTTGGTTTCTCCTTGGTTTCTTGTGTCTATTTTAGAAAATATAAAAAAAGCCTGAAAAGCTTTGGTAAAATCTGTGCAACAGTAGTTTGAGGCGCTTATGGTAAGAAGTTTGGCAATTTGAGTGGGCCATTACTATCAATAGCTACTAATATGGTGTGAATATATAGCATTATCAATGCTGCTAAACTACTCTTGTTTGAAATGTTTCAAATTGTTTTCACCAATCATGAAAATGTATGTGGTGGTGAATTTTGTTGCAAATGTATTTGTAATATATTAGTATCACAGACACATTACTTGTATATCGAGTCATATATATATATACAGTGGGTTCGGAAAGTATTCAGACCCCCTTAAATTTTTCACTCTTTGTCATATTGCAGCCATTTGCTAAAATCAATTAATTTCATTTTTTTCCTCGTTCATGCACACACAGCACCCAATATTGTCAGAAAAACACAGACTTGTAGAAATTTTTGCAGATTTATTACAAAATAAACACTGAAATATCACATGGCCATAAGTATTCAGACCCTTTGCTGTGACACTTGTATATTTAACTCAGGTGCTGTCCAATTCTTCTGATCATCCTTGAGATGGGCCTACACCTTCATTGGAGTCCAGCTGTGCTTAATTATATTGATTGGACTTGATTTGGAAAGGCACACACCTGTCTATGTAAGGTCCCACAGTTGACAGTGCATGTCAGAGTAAAAAACCAAGCCATGAAGTCTAGGAACTCTCCATAGACCTCCGAGATAGAATTGTGTTGAGGCATAGATCTGGGGAAGGGTATAAAAACATTGCTAAAGCATTGAAAGCACCCAGGAGAACAGTGGGCTCCATCATTGTGAAATGGAATAAGTTTGAAACCACCACAACTCTTCTTAGAGCTGGCCGTCTGGCCAAACTAAGTAACCGGGCAAGAAGGGACATGGTCAGGGAGGTGACCAAGAACCCAATGGCCACTCTAAGAGAGCTTCAGAGTTCCTCTGCAGCGATGGGAGAACCTGGTAGAAGGACAAACATCTCTGCAGCACTCCCATCAATCAGACCTTTATGGTAGCACTTGGCATTCAGGCCAAAAATTTCAATTTGTGTCTCATCAGACCGGATAATCTTTTTCCTGATGCTCTTAGAGTCCTTTAAGTACCATTTGGCAAACTCCAGGTGGGCTGTCATATGCCTTTCACTCAGCACTCCCATCAATCAGACCTTTATGGTAGTGGCTAGACGGAAGCTACTTCTGAGTGAAAGGCATATGACAGCCCACCTGGAGTTTGCCAAATGGTACTTAAAGGACTCTAAGAGCATCAGGAAAAAGATTATCCGGTCTGATGAGACACAAATTGAAATTTTTGGCCTGAATGCCAAGTGCTACCATAAAGGTCTGATTGATGGGAGTGCTGCAGAGATGTTTGTCCTTCTACCAGGTTCTCCCATCGCTGCAGAGGAACTCTGAAGCTCTCTTAGAGTGGCCATTGGGTTGGTCACCTCCCTGACCATGTCCCTTCTTGCCCGGTTACTTAGTTTGGCCAGACGGCCAGCTCTAAGAAGAGTTGTGGTGGTTTCAAACTTATTCCATTTCACAATGATGGAGCCCACTGTTCTCCTGGGTGCTTTCAATGCTTTAGCAATGTTTTTATACCCTTCCCCAGATCTATGCCTCAACACAATTTCTATCTCGGAGGTCTATGGAGAGTTCCTAGGACTTCATGGCTTGGTTTTTACTCTGACATGCACTGTCAACTGTGGGACCTTACATAGACAGGTGTGTGCCTTTCAAATCAAGTCCAATCAATATAATTAAGCACAGCTGGACTCCAATGAAGGTGTAGGCCCATCTCAAGGATGATCAGAAGAATTGGACAGCACCTGAGTTAAATATACAAGTGTCACAGCAAAGGGTCTGAATACTTATGGCCATGTGATATTTCAGTGTTTATTTTGTAATAAATCTGCAAAAATTTCTACAAGTCTGTGTTTTTCTGACAATATTGGGTGCTGTGTGTGCATGAACGAGGAAAAAATGAAATTAATTGATTTTAGCAAATGGCTGCAATATGACAAAGAGTGAAAATTTAAGGGGGTCTGAATACTTTCCGAACCCACTGTATGTATATGGAGACTAACTGAAGAGTGGACCAACTTGTTTTTGTTCTACGAAACAAATTTGTATTATAAACCATATGTACACAAGAATTGAGTAAACCACCCACTGATCTATATATATATATATATATATATATATATTTCTATATTTAGTCATTTTCTAAAATACACTTATTTCAATAAAAAACTATTTTTCTGTTGGTGTCAATTGTCACTTCCGGGTAATGCCCTCCAAAAGATGGTGACAGTATTTCATGGAATTCCCAGTTGCAATATAATGACTGCTTCATATCTAGTGTTTTATATCTAGAATTGTGCCTGCAATTGTGAACATTGCATGATGCCCATGAACAAAATAGTCAGTAGCTCTCTAAGAAACAATTTCTAATCAACAGTATTTCAATATTTCATTCATTCATTCATTTATTATCGAACCCGCTTATTCCTGGTCAGGGTCGCAGGGGGCTGGAGCCTATCCCAGCATGCATTGGGCGAGAGGCAGGAATACACCTGGGACAGTTCACCAATCCATCGCAGGGCTCTTTCAATATTTCAAGAAAGGAAACACTGAAGGAGCTTCGGGAAGAAGGCCACACAGTGGCCGAGGAGAGTGTTTCCCTGCGGGCGCAAGAGGACACCTAGGTCACTTCAAAGCAGTAAGTATCAAACAAGATTCTAGAGAGCAGGGGTATCAAACTGGCTACATGTCTGTAATCAGCTCAGGCCTTGTAAACATGGTACTGACACACACTAAACACAGCGTAAACCACCTGAAACACAGCAAAAACCAACAGTCCCTGTAGCCCTACAGAACATGAGAATGCACTTGAGCAGTTGATTATACCATGTATTAATGCACATCTTGTAAGTCGCTCTGTATAAGAGCGTCTGCTTAAATGCTTAAAATTTAAATGTAAAATTTAAGACTGGATGCCCTTGTGTTCTGTGTTGTAGCACTGTGGAAGAGACCATCCAAAATTAAAATGAAATTGCCACCACTGAAACGGCGATCAGGGAGAAAATCTGGATGTGTCAAGATAACGAAATTGCTCAAAAACAGTAAGTGAACTATTGATGGATAAATGGGCATTGGTGCACACAGGTATACCTGTGTCCGACAACTGAACAGTCTAACAGGCAAAATAATTAAAATGAGCAACTTGATGACATTATAATCTCAACTGCATATTTATACATGCTAAAGACGTCACCTTTTATTTAGCTTTGTTGATGACATTGATTCCTCTTAAGGCTTGAGACCCTATTTTCTGTGCTGTAGCACAGAAGAAACTGTCCAAAATGAAAATCTAATTGCGCCGCCATTGAAAAGGCGATCTGTGAGAAAATCAGGATATGACAAGATAACAAACTTGCTCAAAAGCAGCGTGAACTGTTGAGGGATAAGTGGGTATTTATTTACCCGTGCCTGACAACTGAATAATGTGACAGGAAAAATAATCAAGATTAGCAAATTGATGCCATTATAATCTCAGCTGCATACCTATACATGCTAAAGACTGTACCTTTAATTATGAAACAGACTTTGATTCCTCTGAAGACCTGAGACCCTGTTCTCTCTGTATTGTAGGAAGCAGGCTCAGCTGGAACGTCAGCTCCCAGGTGACAGAAAAACCTCCATTTAAAATTCAGTTTGGGAGCATGGACGCAGAAGCACGGGAGACCATCTGTCCACACCAGACCAGTAAGTGTCAAAGAACACAGTAAAATGTTCAACGTTAATTTAACTCATACAAAGTATATAAGTCCACAAGAAACCATATGTACTCTATCAGAGTTAAATGCACTCTATATCATATTTTATTCGACACTGAACATTTTACCGTGAAGGAAAATTGTATATTCTCCTAAATCATGTGACTTGTAAATAATGTCTCCTAAATGATGCGACAGAGGCGGTTTTCCCTGTTAAAGGGTCACATATAACTGACCATACTATTGGGATAAAACTGAGGTTTAAAAACTCTTTGAAATGAAAATTAACGACCAAATAAAATGCCTTCAGCAGTTGAAGAGCCCCAGTGTTCTATTTTGTAGGCAGCCACAGGTCTCCCAGCCCAGTATCACCTCCCAGGAGACAGAAGAGCCTTCATTTACAATTCAATTTGGGAGCGTGGAAAGAAGTGTGGGAGATCATCCAACTGGAGCAAGAGCAGTCAGTGAAAATGTTCAATTGAACTATTTGGCCAAGAAGGATGCATGTTTTTAAATGTATGTTTTGACTATATGTTCAAATGTAAATGTTCTTTCTATGATTTTCTCAGAAATGGCCATTCTTGCTAAGATGATGACAACTGTAATGTAAGACTGTAGCATAGAGGAGCTAATGCAGCAGTCACCTGGGGAACCCTGGCTGACTTAAATCCATTCTAAGGGTCTGAGCATTGTGAGGCAGCAGTGTAGTATAATGGTTAGGGAACTGGACTTGTAACTCAGAGGCTGCTGGTTCAATTCCCTAGGTGGAGCACTGCCGTTGTACCCTTGAGCAAGGTACTTAACCTGAATTGCTTCAGTAAAATATTCAGCTGTATAAATGGATTGTATGTAAAGAAATGTAAACTGTGTAAGTCGCTCTGGATAAAATCTTGAGCATGTGACCATCTGGGCTGTCAAGCTAAATTTCAGCAGTTACCCTCCATGTGTCCCTGTAGACCATCCGGATTCCACAATCAGCACAATACAATTATTTTGTTAAGTGTAAGTGTGGAGGAAGTGAAACATGGATGCATAAACAACTTCAAGATGCATTTCTATTGCACTTAAAAACACAAAAATACAAAAATGACTGAGTCTGTGGTGGACAAAACAGATGTGTTTAGACATTTACATTTAAGCATTTTAGCACCAAAAAAATGTTTACCTACCTGTTTTAGAAACATAAACGCTGCTGTATTGAATGTACAGTTGAAGGGCGCTGTTACTGTGATTGCTGATCGAGGGACTGTAAACAGTGTGGCACTGATTCTTAAATATGCTCACTGCTTCAGGTTGCAGGCCCAACACGTCCACCAAACTGGAACAAGGTTTCCCATGATGTCATTGCAAAACAAGTCATCCAATAGCAACCACAGCAAAAGGTAGCAAAATGTTTTTCTTGTTGAACATCAAACAGCTGTCAAAAGGGTAAGAGGGTTTACTTTTTTCTTTATAAAATTGATTTAAAAAAATATAAATTGCATAAAAGTGAATGGGCATGATGCCACTGCTCCTAACCTTAAGGAAAATCATGCTGAATACCACCAAATGCATATAAGCCTCTATTTTAAATGCATCTGTTTAAATGCATATATATATTTTAAAAAACCATCAAATTCAATTACAGTTATTATTTTCCAAAACAAATTTTTTTTCTTCTTCTGAAAAGTGGCCACAGCCGAAGAGAAGTTAAGCCTGCTACTGCCAGTCCTCATCATTATTCATTTCAAACCTCAAGTGTCGCGCCCTTCATTGTCACATTATTATACATTTTTAGTTATTATCTTTCGGTATGCAAATCCGTGTAGCAATTAATGGCCTGCGATAGACCATTTGACAGATGTTGGGGATTTCCACTAATTTGTGAGTGCGAGTGCATTTTGGCTGTGAGACTCTGAACGACTCCTCTGGTGTCCTTCCCTTTGAGTCTCATTACTGCTGGAAGATGATTGGAGGGGCTGTGGGTGTTATCTTATACAGCAAGAACCACGGAAACACATGTATCGTGCCATTCCTGAGGTACAGATCTCTCATCTGCAGCCATGCTGGAGTGATGCACGTTAAAGGAGAACCCTCAGGACAGGTCACAGCCCAGCTCAGTCCTGTTTCCAGGTCCTGTAGCGACATCCCCTGACTTAACATGTCAGGGTTTGCCATTTTTTGCTCATCTGGAATAGCAGGGGACTTTGGGATGATCCTCGAGAGCAACTCAATTTGTGACAGCCATTAGACATTTCTGATTTAGCCCAGGATCAAACCTGTGATGTCAATGTTTTAGGAACCATCTTCAGGATTTATTTTCTTGTTGTTGTTTATTTTTTTGTTCCTTTTGTATAAAAAAGTATCTTTTTTTTGTCCACTGGTTGACAGCACCATAATTAAAATCCTTTGTACTAAACTTCTCCAATCAACTGATTTCAAACCTCTGTAGACATCCCCTTCATTCTTACATTCATCCAAAACCAGACATCTTACTTTGATGCACTTGTTTTGATCCACAAATCATAATTACACATTTCAAATTTACAGTTATAGCCACCTTCACCTTGAGTGATAGTCTTCAGCTCTGCGCTTTCTGAGCAGAGCAAACCCAGACATGAAATGTACTGAAAACTGCCAGCTACTTCACCTTTTTGCAAACAGACCCTCCTTAAGTAGTGCAGAATGTGGCTTCTTTTGCAAAGCTTATTAAACCCATGTGGAAAGCAGTAGGCTTGCAAACAGATCATTCCTCTCTGTGGACCTGCACCTATGTCAACCCGGGGCCTGTGCAAACATGGAGGTCTAGGGTTCCGCCATTTATCTCATGTTCTACCACTCCTCGCTGCCCTCCCGCTGACCTCTTGCAAATGGAAGAGGCACAATTTACAGCCAATTTACTCTGTTTTTGTCTGGCATATATGTTCATTTTTCCACTGCAGTTATGCTGTGAGAACTTTCTGTAATTTGGGCCCTGACCTCAACAAATTAGGTTCCTGTTTTGAATGTCTCCTACACAGTGATACATCTTATTTGCGTTAGATTATTTCTAATAAAACATGGGATGTTGCTGCAGCTAGGAGGGATGCTCCCTCCCTTTAAACCCCATCCCAGCTCTGCTGAATGTTATAGGTTGCTTGGGGGCATGTCAATACAATGCCCCTGCTCAACATATCATGACGCAAAACATCAATGGCAGAACACAAGATCCGCTCGTTGTCTTTGCTTCATTCAAAATTAAAGACGATGTATTTTTTTTAAACTAACCGTACATTAAAGAATGTGACACAATCCAACATACTCCTTTCATTTTGTCAAGGCGGTTACGCTTCTATCTGCATAGACTGGCTCTAAGCGAGGGAGAATGGGCTGATGCTAAAATGAAGCATGACACTGTAGGTGTTTACCCAATCCACTGCTCGCCCATGGGCTTGTCTTCGGTTTCATGTGGATCTTTTCTTCTTGATCAGCAGTGGTATTTTTCCTCAGACGAAAGAGCAGCAGGCTTCACTCGCATAGCAGAGAGCTCTGGCCGTGAGCTGCCAGCTCTCTTCAGTAACAGCCACAGAAAGAGGGATAGAGAAAGTGAGAAAACACTTTTCCCATAATTACACAGAGACGGATAGCCACTGATAATTCTTCGGATGTCAAAGGCGCATTGGAGAATGCATTACTTCGGTGCTAGGCAAAGTGTTCATTCCATGATCAAGAACTTTGGTTTGCAGGAAGCGTCGGTTTCCATTTGTGGCATTTTTAAAGAGGAACTTGAAAATTCTTAACAGCGGGGAATGAAGTCACTTTGAATTGGACTTGTGAAGCTTTCAATTGCAGGGAAAGCATAATTGACAGTGGCATTGTGTACAAACCAAACAAATATTTACAGTAGTGAAGATGAGCAACTTCAGCAAATACTTCAAAGAAAGACTAATGGAAGGAAATAAAGACGGTAGAGAAATATTTTTTTCCCCCTGCCATTGGAAGAAAGGAATAATCCTAAATATGATTGTTACTTTGATCACATACTGCACTACATTCCATTATAGAAGCCTTATCTTAAAAAAGGAATTCATTTGGAATCCGCAAGAAGGATAGGCTATTTGTGCACAGAGGGGTTGTGAATTTATTTGGTATAATGTCCTCCCCCACCCACAATTTACTTTTAAGGACTTCAGGGAGAGATAGTCAGTGCTACCAGAGACTACCTGCGTTTGTGTTTGCTTCTTCACTATTCCGGGAGATAGCGTATCAGCCCAGAGCCCAGATAATTACTCCTCTGTGTGTTAGATGGATAAATATGTTTAATCTCCTAAGACTCTGCACTCACACAAGTATGTTAATAAAGCAACAGGAAAAAGGAAACTTCAAAGACAAGATTCTGTTGGTTAGTTGAAATCCAGATCAAGTGGGCGTGTGTAAACGCACGTATCAGCACATTACCTTGACACATGTAACGAGGAATCGTTTGACATACAAGCCCCCGGGTGCATTCAAACTGAATTACAATCCGCTTTTAGATATTTATTGAGGAAATCAGACAACGGCGACAAGAACCAAATTCACTTTTAACGTGCACATGTGCTGTCATTCTCGAGTCAGGAACAAATTATGACAATAGATGCTGCGTAGCATCCTTTATAGTTGCCACGCTCTCCCCGCCATCTTAACAGGACTTTTGTGAAATAGAGATTGGATGTGTCAAACAATAAAATGGAACAAATGCCACCATTGTAAACTCCAGACAGACATTTTATGGTTACTGGTTTTATAGGTCAGGTAAATAATGAAATATCTTGAAAGTCGGTATGGAAGGACAGGCTCCCTCGGAAACAGAGCCTGAAAAAGCAAGTGAGACGAATAGATCTTGTTTATAGATTGCGCCTGAGTTCAGAGTGCATTTGCACTCATTCAGATTGTTTCTCTTGTGGTCTATTTTTGGCAAAATCACTCATTCGTGCCCGGCAAAAGATGCAGTTTACAATCCACGAGGCCTCCCCATGAAAAATATGACAGACATATTAAATGTCATTTTATATTAGTTTATCTATCTGTCTGCCTAGCTGTGTTTGTCTCCTGTTCTATTCTGTGATGTTTACATTGATTAATATGCCCATATTATACTTGGTATTATCTTGCTCTGTCATTTTTAGGTCATGTTTTTTGTGTTTTGGAAGGGGGATTAAGCTTTGGGTCCTTTGTAAAATGAAATAAAATATGTACGTAATGTACTCATGTACATTTTAACATGATGTGAATTGTGAATTTTTGTACAGCCAAATACATTGATCTGGGATTGTGAAAATTTAGAAGCAATGCTGATTTATTTACCCCAGAATGTCTGTTGGGAAGTTATTTGCTGTTGTACAAATGTCTTGTGGATAGACTCTTGATTTCATGTCACGTTGACCAAACCGCTGCAAGGTGTTTATTTGTTTTTCAAATGAGTATAAGGACCAAACTCTTAAACTGATAGATATACTAACACATTAGGGAAAATAATTGGTTCAGGCATACTTCATTGAACTCAAGCAGTCATCATAATTTGTATACCAATGATGAAATTAAAATACAACAGTGCAGAAAAATATCAGAATTAAAAAAAGAACAACAAATTAGAGAATGCTGCCATGTTTGGATTCCAGCTTGGCTTCACCCATGATAATGGATCCAGCTTAACAAATCAGGGAGGGTGCGACCTTCCCCAAGACAGACGCAGCAACTCCCGTCCTCCCTGCCCACCTCCCTTTCCTCAGAGGGGGTCCAGGCACTCTCGGCGGCCATTAAACGTGGAGTAGAGAATGACATCTGTTACGCGTCCATCTGTTCTCACTGTGTCCTCCGCCGGGGACGCGCTTCAAATGCAGGGAATCGCCACCAGAGACTGTGTGTTTTCCTGAGTACCCAACCATCCGCACCACCGCGGCCCGAGCGAGTTCGTATGTTTCCCCTTCGGAGATGTTCTGGTTTGTCACGCACCTCCTTCCCCCCCGCCCACCTGTTGGTTGGGTCACAGCGTGTGACAGCAGCCCACCAGAGATCCCACCTCGTGTTGATAAATATGCAATACGCCTGGTTAACCAGTCAATCAAGCCTTCAGCCTCTCCGGCAGCAGGCTGAGGAGTGGCGCTAAACTATCTTTGATTAATTCCTCGTGTCACAAAGCATATTGGGTTTGTTTTCTTGCTACACCCCTTGTTTTTTGGCTGACTCTACCCATTCATTACAATTATGGAGCCGATTTCCTCTCTTGTTTAAGAAGGCGGCGCCCCCTGTAATTTATGCCTAGATTGTTATTGAAACAAAATATGAAGTGGACGTGCTCGCTCCCACAGGTAGCTTTTGACACCATGAAAAATAGCAGCAAAGTCCTGCCCACGAGTGTGCCTCAGGATTACAGAACTCCCAACCGGCGTCTGAATACGAAACAACTCACGGAGTGCCTTGTGTATTCTGAAAGGACGTGGAGGCCTAAATCACTGACCCAGACCGCAAACAACCGTAAACAACCACCATCTGCATTCTTCCGCAACTCTTTCTTATCTGACAGATGGCCACAAACAGCTGGCCCAACACTGTCATAGATGAGGGCCCAGTAGGAAAGGTTTTATTGCAGAATAGAGTCTACTTAAATAAGGCTGCCATATGACTGCTCATAGCTAAAGGGCAGTTTGGGCTGGAAATCTAGGACCTTTTTATAAAGACCAAGACAGATTTTTTGGTGAGATCGCAATGACCATACTAGCTTCAAATGAGAGGCAAAAAGGAAGGGCAATGTCATTGGCTTTCAAGTATCTAGATTAGCATTTTGCTGGCTGTCAGACATAAGATAATAATGATTTGGAAATGACAGTCATGATTTTATACTTCACAATCATGAAGTTACATACTTTGAGCCTTTGTTTCTATTGGTGGCGTTCTGGGATGTCGAATATGTCAAATTAGCCTTGGAATGTGTGACACTGATGTGTATACTAATATTTATACCATACCCATTTTTTCATGCACTTAGCTACAAATATAAATATATTATAAATATGTGTTTCATATATGTAATTTGCAAAGCTAAACAAAATCAAAATTTAAAATGTGTTATTGTCCTGGTCATATGTGGCCACTTTTTTTGTAATACCCGATCACATGTTCAGTGACCCAGATAATAGCATTTTTAAGTTTCTATATCACATATTAGTAGAAGAGCTGTTCAGTAACAATTTCATTTCAACAATATGGACTTCAGAAAAGATTGTGACCACTGTGTTCTAATGAAACAATGCCTTACAAGAAGGTTCAAACAATGAGCTCATTATTGTTTCTTAGCTATTCCACAAGTACCCCTTGCTGTGCGAGCTATAGTGCAAATCAAGGAACTTGGGCAATTTGTATGTCTTATTCCCATCAGAAATAATTCGTTTTGCCTTTATGAGGTCTGTATTGGCTTCTTAAGCTATGGTTGACAAAGTCCAGCTGGGTGGGGTGGGAATCATTTGCTATGCAGCAGTACTCTATCACTGCAGATGTCTTTCTCCATGCCTGAGAGTTGCTTGTTTGTTGCAGTGGGCTGAATGCGCAGAGTACAAGCTCTTTCCTCTCCTTTCATACAGTGCTGCTTGAAAGTATGTGAACCCCTTGAGCAGTTTAGAGTTTTCCGTTGTTTTACCATGATTTTCTTATTTTATCATCACCAGTTTTCTATATATGAAATGTCAGGTTTATGTTTATCAATTGCATGTACTTGTTTAGAGGGAATTGTGTGAGTAGCCAAAAAACTACATGAAACATGGAATTAGTGTATGTGCAAAAGTAAGTGAACCCCCAGCTGCATTGGTAAAATCAAGTAGGTAATAGATTCAGGTGAAACACATTTGGGTGCTTAATTAATCAATTAAGCAGACCAATCAAATGAGACATCCTTAGGAAAAGGGTTGGGCAACACAGATTAAAAGAGAGAGGAAACCAACCAAACCACTGTAGTGCCAAGGTGTACCTAAACAGATCAACAATGCCGAGAGGAAAGGAGATATCCGAGGACATCAGGAAGAAGGTACTGACAGCCCATCAGTCTGGGGAAAGCTATAAGACCATCTCCAAAAGATTCCAGTTCCATCCATCCACTGTAAGACAAATCATTTACAAATGGAGGGCATTCAACATGACTGCAACTCTGCCTAGAAGTGGACGCCCATCAAAACTATCACCAAGAAGCACCAGAAGAATAATAAATCAGGTAAAGGCCAACCCACACATCACCTCTAGAGAGTTGCAGACCTCTCTGGCAGCATCTGGGGTAAATGTACATGCGTCTACAATCAGACGAAAATTGAATAGACATGACATTCATGGGAGGGTTGCTAGAAAGAAGCCTCTGCTCTCAAGAAAGAACAAAGCTGCCCGTTTCAACTTTGCCAGAGAACACTTGGACAAACCAGAGGCCTATTGGAAGTCCATTCTCTGGACAGATGAGTCCAAGATAGAATTATTTGGTCACAATCAAAACCGCTATGTTTGGAGAAAAGCCAACACTGCATACCAAGAAAAGAACCTCCTCCCAACAGTGAAGCATGGTGGTGGAAATGTGAAAGTCTGGGGCAGCTTTTCTGCCTCCAGACCTGGACGACTCCATATTATCCAGGGAAACATGAATTCTCATGCCTATCAACAAATTCTTGATCAGAATCTCCTGCCATCAGTCAGGGAGTTGAAGCTGGGCCGAAAATGGGTTCTGCAACAAGACAATGACCCGAAGCATACCAGCAAAACTACCAAGGAATGGCTTAACAGAAAGAGGATTCGTACTCTGGAATGGCCTAGTCAAAGTCCAGACCTCAATCCTATAGAAATGTTGTGGCTAGACCTGAAGCGGGCGGTACATGCCAGATGTCCCTCCAACCTCTCTCAACTGGCTGAGTTCTGCAAGGAGGAGTGGGCAAAAATCCCCAACAGCAGATGCGAGAGACTGGTCAGTGGTTACAGAAGACGTTTGGTTGAAGTAATGGCTGCAAAAGGAGGTGCCACAAGCTACTAACTAAAAGGGTTCACATACTTTTGCACATGTCAAATTTTCAGTTTTTGTGAGATAAACCACTTTTGTTGAATAAATAATGAAAATACATCTTTTTTTTTTTGTTTGTGTCCATTATTTGGAAAGTCTGCTTTACAAATTGGTGTTTGGATATACATTTAATAAGGTTTTTTTAGTTTTTTTTACAAAAACAATGACCATGTCTGGAGGGTTCACAAACTTTCAAGCAGCACTGTATATGAAAGGCAATCTCTCCTTCGTTAAAAGAGATCCTGCCGTGTACCTGCATCACAACAGGCTGAAGATTGGACGCCTGATACTCCCAATTCCAGCCACTCTCTGTCTCTTTCTCTCTCACAGACATACACACACATTTAACAGCAGGGAGCAATAGGGCCATTCCTGATTGATGCCTTTTCATAATCAGTGGTGGTTCTTCACTGCGGTGCCATGCTGTTGCTGGTGACACAATAAACCTATGGCTGTCAACTCCTTTTTAAAAAAATGGTGCTCCAAGACTCGGGGATGAACATTGGCACACAAACATCTCCCAGAACAGTGAGCTGTGTCCCCAGGGTCTGAAGGATGAGGGGGCGGAGATGAGCACATCAGCATACCTCTCAGGAAAAGGTATAACAAACATCTTAAACACCTGAACACTGGAACCTCTACACTATTTGCATTAAAACTATGAAAGATTCATCTGGGAGTTTGGGACAATGGTCTTGTTGAGAGACCTTTTTCAAAACTGTACACTGTAACTGTGTGGTCTCGGTTAAATGGAAAAACTGAAAGTAATAAATCAATACGAATAATGTCTCACCATAAGTATTTTCTCACTGAAACGTGTGGATCCCAATGCAAGCAATAGAAAACAAGTTTACAATCTGGAGTAATGTAAGGAGGAACACTGGAAAACAATCGTCACATGTTTGCAGTTTATCCCAATGAGAACATTATACTGGTAAATAAAACTATATTTGCAGTATTTTGTAACAGATTTTTGCTAGCGGTTGTTTTTTTAACAGGTTTGTGGGCATGGAGTCTTAATCCAGGGCCCAGAAGCTGGCAGCTGTTAGGATTGGAGGAGGGTACTTGCCAGGGCATATTACTGAATTTTTCAATGCCGTGGAAACCGTCTCTCTGTCCTCCAGGGCAGATTTTCATTCCACAGCCTTCTGTAAATGTACAGCGTGCTTTCCCTCCTACTTGTGATTACATTTCATGTCCCGGACTGTGGACTGCTCAGCGTCTCTATTGGAGTCTATGCTTGGCCACAGATTACATTTGAATTCATGAATAAAACTGTAACAAGTCAATTGGATCGCAGTGAATAACTCATGCAGGGCCTGTAGGTTGTTCTAAATAGATTTGAGGCTTGTCAGGAGAATTATCAACTAAAGGTAACATACACATCCAAGAATGACACCTCATTTTAAAGGCTAGAATAACTTCAGAGACCAACTTTGAAAGGCCATGTAAGGTACTAGTAGAGGAGAAAAAAGTACCAAAAAATTCTAGATGGCAATTCAGGCATTGGTACATTATTAATGCATTATTTAGGCCTACTTTTTTAGATACCTATACACTGTGCAATACATCGGTGCAATTTGCATATCATTTGTAACTCCTCTGCTTTCCTTTGCATTATTTTAGTACATTAAAATAGGGTTTTTACTGGACAGATTTTTACTGGAGATATGTCACTTTCTGACCTCTTAAACCCGCAACTTTCGGCTCTTCACAGAAAATGTATTGACAAATATGGGCCGAGTGCCAAACACTCCCTTTAATTACCACTGTGAAAAGATGTCGTGTAGATTTGAGAAGATTAACGAAAACCGCAGAGTGTCAAGTGTCTCCTCAAAAGCAACAGGTGACAAAAAGTTAACATAAATCAACAATGAAGGCAGCGCAGCGTACCCACGCTCATTATTTCAATTAGGGCGTGAGGAAATGAGAAATCACATTCAAATGAACACGCTTCGGTTTATGAAGGAAGGGGTGCAACATTTCGATAACACTGCCTTATTTCTGTTTGTGGGCTCTAATGAGAAAACCGATCAGATGAACCGGGACGGCGGCAGCGGCCCAGGAGTGCTCTATCTCCCTAAATGTTTATTAATACTTATTGTAGGCGCCTAGACACTATTTTCTGCATGACAAAATAGGACCCGTTTATAATAAGATGAATAAATTAACTTTAAACTCGAGAAAGCAACGCATTGCATAAAGCATGGTTGTTAAGCAGGCCAGATTCTACCCATTTTAACAGCGGTTTCTACCCTACGGGCCCCATTGACACAGCATGGAGTGCCATAAACCCTGTTGATTTTACAAGTTTTAATCTGTCTCTGAAGTGGGGTAAAATCACTGTTGCAAAGTTTCACTTCACCCTGTGCTCTTAAGCTGGCTGATCCATGTCAGTTGAAATAAAAAAATAAAAATCATAAGCACATGCAAGCATTGAAGATATACGGAGGAAAAAAGAGCTGGGGTTTTGATAACATGGGCATTAATTAATTTCTTGGCACATGCTTGTGAGCCAATCCAGAACTGTTACAGATGAAAGTCATTTTTTCCCGCAGTGCAAATTGCTTTAATTATGCTGTACATCAGGTCATAGACAATGATGTGCGGGTGTATTGTGCAGCGATATTGCTTGCGCTTGAGCCATTATCGTTCCGACATCATAGACGGAAGCGTGCTGAGAGAACGAGCTGTTCCATTGATACCAGTTGACCCCTTAATGGTTTCGGTTAGGGAAGCCGGGGTGAGAGAAAGTGGGAGGCGTGGGCCGCGGGAGTGGAGCCTCTGACGGAGCCCGGATACCGCCTCACGAAATGGCAGCTTGTGGGTTCACAGAGGACCTACCATGGGCGTTTGCTTGCTTAGTAGGGATCGCTTCCAGGTCGAGGGCGTGTTGTGTCGTCCGGAAACATGTGGGCGCTGCGAATTGCCCGACAGCTTCCCCCGCTCTCTGCAGTGTGGCCTTCCTCCAGCACAGATCTCATCCTCTGAACCAAAAAAAGCCCTGTGTCTTGTAACCGCGGTGGCTTGGTTTCCTGATATTACCGTTGTTGCTGCAGTATACTAAATACTCCTCTATTTAAAGAGCCTCCTCATTCTGTATTTGAAACTTACTGAGCCTTACATACCTTAATAGAATCTGGTTAGACTCAAACAAGTTTTATATAAACATTAGCACGAGCAGATATTTCATATTTCTGATGTGTTTTTCTTCCGAAATAGCGTCAACAAAAACATCACCAAAGTTCACTTCAGAGAGAAGCCACAAACATTAAGCCGGATCGGCGTTTCACACAAACGCGCAGCAATCTGCTTGTTTACGAGTAGCGAGTGAACGGGAGTAAATAAAACTCTGCTCCTCTGACTGTAATGTTGGAAAGTGAGTCGTTTAGAGCTAAGGTTATTCCCGCCGAGAGGAGAGAAATATGCTTCTATCAAACGATTAATGATAAGCATTAAGACAGGCCGATTCGGCGAAGAGGGGAGCCGATAAAGGGGCGACCGGGCGGCGCGCGGGTTAAAGATTAAACGGAAGGAAATTGAGCCTTTTTTTCTGGCGGCGGCGGCTGCCTCGGCTTATCGGGCCGATCTGTCTTTTCCGCCCGCGCTGCGCACGTAATTTGGGAGCGTTTTGTGTTTGTATGTAACGCGAGGCGAGATTCATTAAAGCGAGGTTATTGTGCTGAGGACGCCGGCGGCGACTAGCGCGCTCGCGGTTGGCCCGGCGTCTGGGGGGGCCGGACTTGCATGCTAATGCGCGTTTTCAAACGTAATCCGTCAGGATCAATGAGGGGCTGCACAAAGACAGCCTGCTATTCAACCCAGATAAAAAAAAAATCCCAAATACCTTTTAACTTGATTGATGTCACTCTGCTCGCGCAAGGTCTGAGGGGTGTGTATTGAACGGTGCCCCTCCCCGATGTGCAGTACGGCTTTACATTATTTTGGGATCTGGCCTCAGCCTTCCTTAACCCTCCCCCCCATCCTCACACACACACACACACACGCTCGCCCACGCCGAGGCAGCCCGAGCGTGATGTCACATCCACTGACTCCCTGGCACAGGCTGTATAACTGATATACAGTCACTGTCGCTGACCTGCTAAAATTCTGTTTGAGCTCCAGTGATTTGCTGCATTTTAAACATCCTACCTCAGAGAGATCCTCCAAGATTCTCTTCATAGGGGAATTTATGGGGGAACGGTCAAATAACATTCATTCACATTCATCAGACTTCGGGTAATGACGCACTTAAAACAGGAAACAGTGAAAATGCATTGTAACAGTAGCCGTGATATTCTGAAATGAGATGCGCCACGCAAATCCTTCTTCGATAATTCCGATTCCAGTCCAATTCCAGCTCCTTTTGGTGACAATGGTATCAACCAGTGAGTTTTTAACCGAGCTAAAATGCAGCCATAGGGGAAGTATCACCATCAGCGATCGGGTGGCAGGCACCATCGGTGGCCAAATGTAACTTGTTGGCATTCTGTAGATCCCAAACTATTTCTGTTTTTTAGGCTTGATCTATGACAGGGTCAAATCAGCCCTATGTCAACTACGAGCTTTGGCACACAGTTGGATACATCGACCGAATATGACCAAACATCAGTCAGTTGCCAACATTAGCCAGAGACTGGAACAGTACATTAGATTAACCCCAACAATTAGTCACATTAGTCACAAAATTGTGTTAAAAAATGTTAGCAAAGCTACTCCTCTCACAACATTTTATTGTTGTTTAACTGTTTCTCAAGGTGTACTTCCATTACCCCGCTTTTCCTCTCTTTTTCTAAAACAGAGATCTTTCGTAACATCAAAGGAAACAACCCATCCACGCAAAGACAACATCATTGCCCCACGCTCCAGTGAGCCCAGCCTGTCTCATCATTGGGGTGGAGGTCCTATCATCTGGCAGAGTCACGCCAACGCTCTCTCCTCGTCCTCCATGCCCCAGCCTGCATTTCACCCCCCTCGCTGTCTCCACGGATCACGCCTCCCAAATTAAATCCACCCATTCTGCTGTCCTCCCGGCTCCTGCCTGATTTTACACCCCCCCTTAGTAGAACATGCTGCCCAAATGAAATCTCCTCTAATTGGAGGCTAACTCTGACACCAATACCTTCGAAAGACGGGGGCACAACGTGCAAGCTCAAGGACAAGCTTTCACACAGAAACTGTGTGCGCACGGCACAATGCGTCTGAGGGTCTGTAAACATCTCTCCCTGCAGGAGCTGGGAGAAAAGCAGGCTGGGAAAAGCAGAAGCAGAGCAGAGAAAGATGTAGACATGTTCTTGTTGCCTCGCTTGCGCTGTCTATCCTGGTGAGATACACAGCAGCCTGTGCTTGTCATCGACAGACACCCTGCTTTATTGGGTTTACGGTTTGTGGTTCTGCAGCATGGGCCTGTTAGAAATGCATCCTATTCTGCTGGGAAGGAGTCAAAGTTATACTGGAGTGTGGGCTTGTCAGAGACACACACACATACATGCACAAGCTCACTCACAAACATGCACACACACACACCAACACACACTCATTCACATGTACGTATGTACACACATGCACGCACACACACACACACACACACACACACACACATACATTTATATCCATGTGCACACATACACACACACACACACACACACACACATACTCTGCAGGGTGAAGGATGAACCATAACATGGTTCTGCTGGAAGGATACACATACATTTATTTTAAAATGTCTGTTTAAATCCTAGTCTCCCTCTAGTGTAAAGCACACTCAGTGCTCAGGAATTGTGAAAGTGGTTTTGCGGGGCCGGGGAAAGAACAGTCGTGTTGCACTGCAAATTGTTCTTACACTCTATGGGACATGACAAGGGGTGACTTACTGTAGGGGATCTATCACAGACACACACACACACACACATGGTTCTGCTGTAACTCTGTAACCTGGGCCTGCCAGGTGCACACACTGCACTGCTGTAACTCTACCATGTAGGCCTGTCAGGCACCTGCAAGGTTCTGCTGCAACCTGGGCCTTCCAGGCACACACACTCCTCTGCTGTAATTCTACCTGTTAGGCACACACATGGCTCTCCTGTGACTGTACAATTTGGGCCTGTCAGGAACCCACACGTTACCACTGTAACTCCGTAACCCGGGCCTGTCAGACACACGTACGCGTCTCCACAGGTACAACACAGCATTCCCCTCGCTCTCGCAGACATGTTTACTTTGTACGGCATGGAGATGCGGCACCGGCCCTCATGGCTTATTCATGAATCCGCGCTCCTGGTGGACTCCGGGACCACGCCCGACGCGCAAACGGCGGGGAAATGATTCCCATGTTTATTTATCACTGCGACACGGGGAATGCGCGGAGCGCACGCGGTCATTTATCTCCTGCCCAGATCTGCGCCGGCCCCATCCATTTCAACCGCGATTCAGCGGAGGAGCCCCTGCCCCCGTGCCAGGGCCGCCGCGCAGGCAGCTGAAAGGCACCTTGGCTGCTTAACGAGTTCCCCAGCATGGCGAAACTGTTCTTTTAATTGCCATATTTGCCTTGTCCGGCACTCGGCTGACATGCATTACTCATGCAGGGTGGCAGTCAGAAAATGGATGAAGAGTGCACCCCTGACCCTCTGTTCTCCATTATCGCCGTGCGCTGTCGCACTGGCAGGCCGTATAAAAGGAACCCCGATCCTTTTCTCACCCTTAATTGGACTGGAGGCTTTGCGCGCCCGCAGCTTATCTGCGCGCAGTCAAACCATTTTTTGGGGAGAACTGAGGTGCGCTACGGCCTGGCAGACATTGGTCCGAGGAGCGGCGCTGCATTCTCCTTCTTCTTTGATAGATGCCGGCACTGTGAAAGGGACGGGGATGGAGAAACGAGTCTCGCTCTCCACCCCCTTCCCCCGCCCGGTAGGGCTCTGTTGGCGCTCAATGTTACACCGTGAGAGTAGAGAGCAGATTTTTGTTTTTGTTTTGTCATTTATCTCGAGCGCTCGAGAATAGTCAAACCTCTAAGTGGGCGTCGCGAGACGTCTTGACGTCTAAAGAAGACGGATATCAGAAGTCTCGCTGAGCCTTGTCGAGCTCCCCGTTTCGCTCTCGAGAATGGCTCGGGGCCATCTGTTTTGTGAGGGGGAAAAGTGTAAATATTGAAACTACATAATGTATTACCTGGTGACAGGAGCTTGAAGCGCCACCGTCGAGTGAAGTTCCAGCCTGGAGCCTCGAGCACTTGATCTCGAAGACTCCTATTTCTGACTTGCCGACGCGGTGGCGGATCTGGAGTCGAGCGAGGGACTCTCGACATTCCCAAATGTAAAAAAAGAGGCAACTCTTCCAGACTTTTGATGTTCCATCTGTCCCCTGAAATACACACACGCGCGAGAACGCACACACACAAGAGCAGCTGTCACCTTTCTACTGAGGTAATTCAACTTAACAACCATGCAGAGGTAAAATAGAAGTTTAAAAACACACTAAAGTAGATATGAAGCTGAAAAGTAGGCTTTAATGCGCAGCTGAATCGGTCCTCAGAAGGGACGAGATGGACCACGGTAACAGCTTGGAGAGCCTCCTACTATCATCTGGCTACTTCAGGCCACAATTGGAATAAGCACAGACTCCATAGGATGTCTAGACACTGGCACGGGAGTGTAACGTTGGCTCCATAGCGTGGGAGAAAAAAATAATAACTTTCCCTAGTCTGATAAGACCATACACCGTGGGCTGTGACCAAAATGGTAATCCGACATGCCTGCCTTATAAATGGCGATGCTTTGAAAGCCATATTTATTAGTTGCCGGCGTATCCTTGTGTTTGCAAGAGATTTCTATATTTCTAGGAATAAGCTGTGAGAGCCCAGGCAATTTCATCACACTGTGCCGCACAGACACTTTCCCCAATAGCCCTAAATGCTCTAAGGAAGACTGTATTTCTGTTCCAGAAGTGTAATTTAAAGTCTCTCCTACAGGGCTTACTGCAACCCGCTGTCCTGCATCACTGCAAGGCCGGCACATTACACACACTATTACTTAATAACGTGCGGCGGCAATCCTTTTTCATCCTCCCCCCTTCCTACCATTCACTGGGTGGACATTATCCGCAGCTCTGTATTAGGCTAGATTCCCCGATGCAATGCTTATTTTTAACCATTAGCGTTGTTTACATTGCACTTAACGGGAGCGCTGCATTTTATTCCCTCCAGCCTGACGTTACCAGTCTTTTACATCAAGGTCCCAGAAATGCATTCAATCCACCAGCCGCAGCACAACAGGTGTCAGTATTTTCACAATGAGGTCCTACGGGGTCTTTAAAGAGGATATTGTTCTCCAGGTAAAAAGAAAAATGTATTATAAAAATTGAAAACTGCTTACGCATACCTGAGTCAGTGTTACTGTGATAATAGTTACATTGCAGCAGTATAATAAGCAATGCTGGATCCCGTAGAAGGAGTTCAACAAATTGTAATAACTGCTGTTAATTGTTCATGTGCAAACTTCTTGCGTATCAAACTCAGCACAAAGTAAATCTAATCTCAACTCAGCGAGATAAAGAACGAAAATGTCACCACCAGGGGGCAGTGCTGTAGTTTTGGAAAAAAACTGAAAATCCAAAATCATTTGGTGGGGGGTGTAGTGCGTGCGTGTGTATATGTGTGTGTGTGTGTGTGTGTGTGTGTGTGTGTACATGTGTGTTTGAGAGCTCCAAATTGTTATTTTTTGTTCAAAGGGCACGCTGTAACATTGGGAATATATTGTAACAATGCAACACAAACACCGCATTAGATCTCAATCTTCTGAATGGTACTTGGAGCCCCTGAATGAAATAGATCAAATTATGAATATTTTATAAATATTTTCAGCTGTTGTATTTTTTTACATAACATCTTAGTTACCATATAAAATGTGTATATATACAGTATCAGTATAATCGGTAATCAGTATAGGTAGATAATAATTTAACCTAAACTATAGTATAGGCTTAAATTATTATATTAAAAAAGAGGTACAATGTAAATAATAAGAGAAACACACACACATATAAGCACAAATTTGAAGGAATAACCTTAAATGATCACAGCTCAAAATTTGCATCACAAGTTGTGGCTAATCCTGATAGACCTATTTAGGTAATACAAAGGCACACACACACACACAGACAATTGTCATCAATACATTGTACTATCTGATGTTATGTTTTGGGGCCACTGTGGCTCCCCATGCAACAGCAATGCAAAGCATCCCTCTGTGTGGGGACACGACACAGGGAGGGTAAGGCTTTGCATTCCAATGTGACTGCGTGCTGTAAAACTCTAATGGCATACTTGATCACCTCTTAATAACGACGCACTTAATCACGCAGATGCCTGACAGGCTTCGTCTGGGCTCCAGCTCCCCACAGAAGCACATTTAAATATAAGGTTACCTTGTTAATTGAAGATTCCTCATTTTAGTCCAGCCCCAAGGTTTGTGATTTTTTAATATGATGTCTTGATTGGTGTGTCGGTTTTGGAAGGCCTGATGAAACACCTCGTACTCCTGTAACATCGCAGTGATTTTGATGGGGAAATCGGAAAATCACAGGATTACATTCTAAAGACAACATACAGCAAATAATAGTATAGCTCTTTTCACTAAAATGTGCATTATCGTTCTGCCTTAAATGGGCTTTGACTGTAAGTACCTGAAAAAACATCTTGATGGAACATTACTTTGCATTACTTTTCTCACCTTAAGCTCGGGGAAAAAGGGTTTGTCAGGAATGCAATCAAGATCTTGGCGCCTCACTCAATTTGCCCCTGTGCCCTGGATGGGACCCAAGTGAGAGATGCAGGGGATGTAATTTTCAAGTGCTGATCAACCTGTCCTTGGTGTTAAGCCATGCACAGCATTCCTTATGCCGTGTCTGCATCCGATTCTTCCCCGTGAAAGTCTTTTCGGTAGATTCTGGGGTCCTTTGGTAAACACGACAACGTTCATGGTGCTAAACCATGGTTTGTGAACACACTATACAAACAGTACCAAGAACATGCACTTGTTTTAGTCTCAAAGGTTGGCTCACTATCGGATTGTGCTTCCTTTGTGACAGTAAACCGGCTGCAAACGCCCTAAAAAGCTAATTGTAAGTGACAATGGCCAATTACCATTCTCAGCCAATAGTGACACAATGAACCTTTGCAGTTGATACTTATGTAAATTTCTATGCGTATGGATTTGTGGAATGTTCACAAAAAAATACAAGAAGGATATTCTTAAAGTGAGGTTCATTTAGTATTCTGAGTATTTCCCAAATATCTGTACTAATTACACTGAGCAACTAACCGACAAAAAATAATAGTTCCGTAAAGCTGTCATTAACACAATTACATTTTTGTTAACAATGAAGCTCCACTATGGACTTATGTCATCGACTATGGAAGTTGAAATTGCCACACAACAAAACCATACTCAAGTCAGATCGAGAGAGGATTTTCTGACAAGAACCTCACTTTTCCAGCTGACTGAAAAACACAATTTTAGGGTTACAGGTTGAGAAATTTCTATGCCATCCACTGCATCACATTCTCTGGCTGCAGTGACCCATGCACTTGCTACACTGACAGTGGACACTGCAGGTGAAACCCACCTGTTTGTGATGCTTGTACAGAAGTATGGCTTAGAAAATCTGACATTGTTTATTTTTGTGTACCTCTTTGTGTTATGCCATCATCTTATCTCCTGGTCTCCTGTTGATGATGTCATTACACCCAATGTCTTAATTTTTCATGTGATTGAATTCATCACCACTGCCTACATGTTTAATACTATTTGTATATGTATACTTGTTTACTCAAAAAAATAAAAAATAAAAAATAAATAGCCACCCTTCGCCGTGATAACAGCCTCACAAACACAGGCCATTTGGTTATTAAGTTTCAGCAGGAAATTACCTGACATGTCTTCCCAGCTCTCCTGCAGCAATTCCCAGAGACACTTGTGTGTTGCTTTGCTTTGACTCTTCTGTCCAGTTATTCCCATACAAGTTCTATGGGATTGAGTTCTGGACACTAGGCAGGCCAGGTCATTAGTTTGAGTTGTCCTTCATATTCCTCCTTCACCAGATAGTTCTGGCACAACTTCAAGGTGTGTTTCGAGTTGTTATCTTGTTCAAGAAAGAAGGAGTGCCCGCTTAGCCGTAGTCCAGATGGAAGGTGTGTCCAAACTTTTGACTGGTAATGTATATATATATATATATACTAACCTTTTTCTTCCCAGTGTTACAGGTATGGTATGCAGCCGCCAACAATGATGTCTATCACTGTATTGCTGCACTGATCTCTTGCACAAACAATGATTGTTCTTAACATGTATTAATACACACCTTGCAAGTTGCTCTGGATAAGAGCATCTGCTAAATGCTTAAAATGGCAAATGTAATTCCACACTTGATTATTTTCCACTGGTGGTACCTTCATTTAATATAGACTCGTTTCAGCATTCTCTTACGTGCTGTGTCTTCATTTGTAATATGCTGTGCCATTTCCCTTTCCTTTTGGTGGTCAGGGGAGAAGGACATGTGATCCTTTTGTAAAATCATTTTATAGGGTAGTCTCTTCACGAAAACCAACCGGCGCCATTCATGATTTGGTTGACTGCGTAATTAGCTGCTCATCACCAATCATTTTGTGAACAGGATGTTCTTTCTTAGACACAGTTAGTGGCGGAGGCAGAGAGGTGTCCGGGGTGGCACTGGACACCCCTAATATCTGATTGGCCACCCAGGGTGCCACCCTAAAATTTAATTCGCTATCATTGGCAGTTTGATGCTGATTGACATCTAATTTCACCTCTTGTTGAAAGAAGTGTTTATTTTGACATCCGGCGGCGCCTTTTTCAAATCGAGGACTAGGAAGAGAGAATATTTCCACAGCTCATGAGTCACACGAGCGACTGACACAACTGCGGCAGACCTGCGGCGAAAGCACTGTATGTTGAAGTAAGTTTTAAATAAAACTTGCATCGGGTTTAGGTTTCCTGAACAACTTTTACAAAAGTTGAGTCGCTGTGCAGATGCATATTGGCAATTTGGCTCCATAACAGACAGTTAATCAGATAAGAGAGAACGGTTCCCAATTTAGCCTAACATATTTACATCTGTGCTAGTAATACACGCCACGCATATACAGTGCAGTGTCATAAGTTACAGTATATACGAGTGTTTAGCTAATGTGGGGTAACTAGTACAGCTGTCAGGGTTCAGCAAATTAACATTTAGCAATTTGAAATCCATTAACTCAGTTAGATTTTCAAACAATTGTTATTATCAACCTGTTAACGCTACTCAAAAGATTACCACAAATTGCAGATAGCCTGTTTGCTATCTTAAAGGTGTAATAAATTATAGCTGCATACTGCAGAGAAGGGCTAGCCATGATCTAACTAGTAACTGCCAGTTGATTTTAAGGTACATTTATGATAATGGGGATCTGTAATTAAGATTGAGATTGGGCTAAAAGTGGGTAATTTAATGCTTAGATGTAACCATATACTGTCTTATTTTTGCATAGGGTCAATTAAAACAATCATGAAAAGAAAGGGAGAGATATCAGACTTATTTTTAAAGAAGAACAAACAGGCAGATCAGGTGCAAACAGACCCCAGCCCTTGCATCACCAGACCCCAGAGCAGCTCCCTGCCTGAGGCTAGTCAGGGTCAGTGTGGTCAGACTTCACAAGGACCCAGTCTACCACCACCAGGTCAGAGCATCTACCAGGCGTCAGGCACATGCCCAGTCTGATGACTCTCACAACAAGGGTAATTTTAGAAGAAATAGCAAAGCATGACCCTCTCATAGAGAAAAGGATGAACGCATGTGGCAATGCTAAGTACACAAGCCACCAAATCCAGAATGAAATTCTTGAGGGCTTTGCTGAGATGGTACATAGTGAAATAATAAGAGAAGTTAAAAAAAAGTGTCATTTTTAGTGTAATTGTGGATGAAACCAAAGATTTAAAGAAAAAAGAACAAATGTCTTTAGTTGTGAGGTACTATATTTTGTGCTTGTGTTTTCAAACAGACAGAAAAAAACATGTTGTTTGAATTGGGTGGATCGGAGAGGTCTGTACGAGTTGGTCATACCTGGTATGTCAAATTTCAGTGTGTTTTTTGTAAATTTACTTCCATAAATAAACTATGCAAATGATGTCACACACAAATGCCATCTTATCTCCTTGGTGCTTGAGCTTTATTTTCTGAAAATACCCAGACCCAGATTATATATTCATGAAAACAGAGTGACACAAGTCTCTCCAGTATGTGAGTACAGTACAGTGTGCATGCATGCATGCGTGTGTAAGAAATTGAGCTGCAGTTCCCAGGTGGAGACACTGGCTATTCATAGTATGTTAAAGCATTCTAGTGAAGTACCCCTAGTGGACTACACTATCTGCCACATTGAAGAACTCCGGGTTAAGTGAATTATCAGTTCTACCTCTAATCAGCAATCATAGGATTCATTCATGCTCCTTAGATGCCAGGTTAGGGTTACACACTAATTTTCTGTCATGGTCTATGGACCTTCTGAAGTAGCCTTAGCCACCCCCTGGCCACCCCACATATAAAACTCTAGTTCCGCCACTGGATACAGTCCCAAAAATCCAGGAAATGCGTCGATGCAATTTATTCTTAGTGAAGCCGTCCCTTAGTGTTTCTGAATAGGGATTTGTGAATTCCTTTCAGGGGGCCAGTTTTAGTCCTTTCTCGAGCACAAAGCTTATTGAAAGCGTTTCTGCTCTAGCGCCATTATTCTTACAATACGTGATCGATCCATTCATCTCAATTAGATAACAGTCCATTTGCAATTGTGTGAACATTTCTGCAGTGACACTGATTAGTTTACCTCCTTCGAAATGCCCCCCTCGGACCCAGACAGACATTAACAATTCACCTGGACTTACATGTTTTCATCAAAGATTTTGTATTGACCGAAGATGGACAGTGTATTCAAAGTTTAATATTCAATATGAATGTACATTGGACATTTGACAAACTATAATTGAATACCTCTACATTTACCAAACAATCTTTTCTGTGCATGTCTGCACAGAAATGAACTAGACTGTCACTTTCACTTTTCTCTGAATACGCTTTCAATGGACTTTCCAATGCAATTCAATTCAGTCACAACTTCATCTGGAATTCAGAAAGAATGCACAATGACATCTACAACTGAAAGGTTGTATAGAAGACAAATTAAATCACATGTCAGATTTGAATCAATGGTCTTGAGGCAAACACACACACACACACTCTCTCTCTCTCACACACATGCAAACACATTTAAGGTCAAGTTCATGTTTGATGTTCCAACATATTTGTACATATAAAGACAAATCTGTCTCAATGGGTATCCTGGCAGGTATATAAATACATATCTATTGGTCTGTTATTTTGCTCCACTTTCTATATATAATAATTTTCTATTTTGTGTGGTTTACTGTATATATGTAGCTATTGTGTTTTGACCAACATTGAGGTTCACACTACCTGCTGAGACAAATAAAAATAAATGTCAATTTAAACAGCAACTGTTTTGTAGTATGAAGGCTCATAGGCTCACACAAAATGGCATTGACAAACCATGTTTGCTGGCCACAGAGAGGTGTAGGTGGTTAGTTCCCTGTTATTTCTGCCCACACACCATTACTCTGGTTCTTTGAGCCCGCGAGTTTCATTGCATGTTAAAAGATCCATTATGCATCACTCAGTCTGTTTACATGGATAAAAGTGAAATTGTGTTCAATGTGACAGAAAGCACACTCCTTAAGAAACCTGCCATATTAAAGAAAGTGTGGTCATCCGGGCCAGACAGCGAAGCTGTTAAACATTGAAATTGCTGAAATCGCTGCTGTTACAGGCCTTTCAAAAACAATGAACACTAATCCTGTATCCTTGTTGACCTCTGCCGGTGGTGGCAGTGGCTTCTTTGGTTGGTACATTAGGGTGATGGACAGTTGCAGGCTGCCGCGGAGAGCCTTCTGCATGGCCGTCATCGTCCATGTTTCCCAGTGGTGCGAATGAATCATATTAGCGGGATAATGAACCATTTAATGACCTGTGTGTTGATTTATCAGACGTACTGGAGAGGCCAATTTAAAAATATAATGCCATAAGTCACCAAGTCCCCACATGCAGCTCCGCCAAGCTTCCTGGCTTCATGGCCCACGGTCGCTGTGTTAATCAGGGTGTCATTAGGGACTGCAAGCAGAGAAAGTGCTTATATGCAACACTTTTCATCTGGAATGGACAGCTGCATTGATTGTAAATGATATATCATTGACTCGCCCTCCCTCCAAACAACATATGGGCTCTCACAGTGTGCCGGGCTATTTCTGGACTCTCGTTTAGAAATGAAATGATTTCAAATATTTTCAGGCGACCCCAGGTGATTAGAGTCCTCCCGGAAGAACGGATTGCAGAAGTGTCGATGTAGCTGATTTTCGGGATTGTTATACCGAGTCACAGGTGCAGAAACGTGAAAATCACCGCACCCACACGAACCCACATTTGAAACCATTTTAAGGGGAGACTACCCCCCATAGATTTTCTATGACTATAGACGGTATTTCCTGATGTATGGGCTGATACGAGGACATAGACACAATCTCTTCTGTAAAAAGTTTATTTTCTAATGTGTCAACATAAAAAACACATATGTTGACATATGTTGACACATATGATGGTGTTAGTGCTTGGCGATATATGCCAATTAGGCCTAATTAGATTCAAGATTCAAGATTCAAGATTTTTATTTGTCACATACACACACGGGGTGTGCAGTGAAATGAAAAGTGGCAATGCTCAACGAAAAAGTGCAAAAGGGCAACAGTACACAGTATTTACAGTAAAAGACAATTAGGCCTAATTAGCACCTAATTAGCATAATAAACATACAATTCAGAAAACTTGCAATACATTTTTCTTAGTTTTTATGTACATAACAAACTGGGAATGTGTTCATAGTGATATCTATTTTCTTTCTTTTTTTGCCTATCTAGGGGGGTAGTCTCCCCTTAAAAATAGAATTGTTCCTCACCAACCACAGGTCTTATTGTCATGTGTATGTGTATGTGCCAAAACTAAGCAAACTGTACATTATTACAATTGCCTTGCGGTGATCTATAATCCTTTGATAATTAATTTATATTTTAAACTGACCTATAAAAGAAACACAATTTAGCAAAAATTTATCATGACCAAAGGAGGACACTTTTGATGACAGTTTATGTTGTCTTGCCTTGTTTTCTGATAAACTAAGCCTGCTTAAAACGAAACTCATATTGATGGTGTTGTCATTCACTGTGAACAATCAGGGATCTGTAGTTCATTCATTTATTCTGGAAATTTCATTTGAAAGTTCATGCTCCGGTCAGTTGTGCCCATGAAAATGAGCTCTGTAAGTAGGATTTGTGGGTAATCCTATAGGAGCGTGCCCTTGAAATGCAACCAAAGGATTTAAAATAGACACAAAGATGAATGATTTCTTGTCTACTTTATATGTACCACACAGCAAAAACATGCTTTGATGCACCATTTATAGTTAAGTTTGTGTGTTTGTTGCACACAGGAGTGGCTCTGTAGTACCGGAGTTACGATTGACAGCCTGGCGAGTGCTGTCTCGGAGGAGACGATACTTCGCCTTTGTCACTACCGGTCACAGGGCTACGGCAGCGAACTCACAATACGAGGGGGGGATTGACATGAAAAATTAAAAAAATTGGGAGAAAATGGGATAAAATCAGAAACAAATTCTAAACTTTTTTTTTTTTTTTTTTTTAGAATCAGGCTACTAACCCATTGGGAGAAAAAAGAAAACACTGGGATAAAATCAAATGAAACAAATTCATTTAAACTTTTTTTTTTTTTTTTTGCGCCCGATTCAATTGGATAATTATTTATTTTCCCAATCAGGCTGAAAGAGCCGCATGGTGATGCTTCTTCTGCACAGCACAGACTGGGACGATTGTCAGGAAAATCCTAGAGGTAAACTGCTTCAGTCTACTAAGGCCTAAGACAAGGAGGAAAATTCACCTTTCAGCAGGGAAATGACCCAAGGGACAATGTCAAAGCTACACTGGAATTTCTTAACACTAGAATTGTGGCAGTGGTCATGGTGACCGTTTTTTGTTTTTATAATGATAATAACTGTTGATAAAGTCACATTAGACACACACTTATGGTGTTGTGCTAAATATAACTATTAGTCTGATGTTGACCAAAAAATCATGTTTGTGCTGATTGTGAGTAGGAAACGGGGAGAGCAGCGCTTCACCAATGAAAAATGCAACTACATATTTTCTCAAAAGGCACATTTTTCCAGCACCACATGGGAAGAACTGACTCTTTTTTGCTTTTATCTACAGTTACATTGACTCTCACCTATGCCCTTACTTTTTTATTGTTTTACATTCATTTCCTTATACTCATTATGCACATCACATTGAAACATGCAGAGCACATAGGAAATTACACACAGGACATACAGTATATGGCAAAACAGCCTAAAACATTGTCTACATTTTAGAATACCACTATTAAATGTATTTGTTTAGGCTACCTTTTTTCCAAACATTGTCTCTTTTGTTGTCGTCATGTCAACCCGCACTTCCCACAGATTGAACCATTTTTTATTATGAATAAAAGTTGTTACATTTCCAATTACATGTGGTTTCTGTTTTATCGTTTTAGTCAAAGCAATCCCCGAATAAAGTTGACCATAAAGTACACTGTATTTTTATTATTAAAACATATATATATATATTTATATATAGCGTACTGGGAGCCAATATATACTGTATATATATCATAAATAGAACATGGCATGCATTAAACTTCTAAAATATATAATTCTGCTCATGGAAATACAACGTTCAGGTATCCTTGTGTTTCGACCTGCTTAAACTGAACCAAATTGTTATTTTTTAAATGTTATACACAGAATGGGCTTAGTTAACGATGTAAGTGGCTGTTCTGCTGCAAAAGTCATAGGTATCGGAATGCTATGCTTCTAATGTTAACAAGAAGAAAATGAATGTGATCCAGTCAATGTCCTGACTGGAATCAGATTGAAAATCTGTCGCAAGACTTGAAAATTGCTGTTCATCAACGAAGCCTGGCCAACTAGACAGAGCTTGAACAATTTTTCCAAAAATAATTGTTGAAAATTGTACCTTCCCCAAGGTGCAAAGTTGGTAGAGACTTATCCAAAAAGGCTCACAGCTGTAATTGTGCAGGAGAGTGAAGCAATTCACATATTTCAGTTTTTGATTTTGCTTTGAAGTTTTTTTCTGACATTTAGCTTCTTCCACCCATTCCCAACCCATTTATGAACTTAAAAGATGTTTTGTACATCATGTATGATTCAACAGAATGGGACATCATTCAATGTGGGTAAATGCTTTTGCAAGACACTGAGGACAAGATCTACTAAGATAGTTGCAGCGCAAAGATGGTCCCTAATTTGTTGCAGCTATTTTGCAGTCGTAAGTAACGACACATTAAAGGGCAATTTACTAAGACTGGTTCTAATTACGCAATCAATGAAATGAAATGTCCTCATTGGCAATTTGCAGTACGATCCAAAAAGGGTCCAAAACAAAATGGCATGCTCACATGTCCAGATCACGCCAAAAACTGGATACCCAGCAACCAGGCACAAGTAAAAAGAAAAAGAAAACTTTAATTTACAGATCAGGAAATACAGGTATTGGTCAACAAAGTACAGCATCACAACACCATGTTAAAGCATAGGAAAACAACCCCAACGGAGAAGAAATAAAATTGAGTGACATCAAAAAATAAATAAACAAATTAGTCATAACAAAATGAAAGACGTTAAGCAGCATCCAAAACAAAAACATTCCTTCAACATACTGTGGGTAAAAGACACTGGCGGTGGCCCAACTGAGGAAAGAATATTAGAATAAGATTAAAGAATAGACGTGGGACAATTGTGATGGGAGAAGGCCACAGAGCGTTTGAAAGTAAAACTGTATTCACGATTCATTCTATACCCTCCTTACCGCATACATACTGTGGAACAGTGAAGTTTGAATAAAAATAGTCTATTCCCTGAATCTAGTAGCCTTAACAGTCAAATGCCCTTGTTTAAAGTTCAGCACTGATATATAGTGATCAATACCGAACACAAGTGGTATTACATATTAAAACCCCTCACTTATCCTACATGTAAAATATATTTATTTGATTTAATATAATAATTACTACACTCGATACCAATTATCAATTAAATTTGACCAAATTTGTTGATCTTCCTATCAGCAATCTGGTGGATCAACCTTCATCAAAATATACAACCAGGGCTGGACTGGCTATCTGGTGGAAATCAACCTTCATCATTTTAAATATTATACAACTCATTTAAATTGGTCTCAAGCACCCCCCCGTTTTAACAGAAAATGCTGGTTTAAATGGCAGGGCCGATTTTTTCTCCCAGTCCAGCCCTGTATACAACTCACATTTAAATTTAAATTAACAGCTGGTTTATTAAGTTATAACAGTAAGACAAAGACAAAATATTTAATGTCCAATCTATAGATGCAAGTTCAATTACAGTAGCGAGAAAACGTTTGTGAACCCGTCGGAATTGTCTGCATTTCTGCATAAAGTTGACCTAAAATGTGATCAGATCTTCATCTAAGTTCTTTTGAAAGATGAAGAGAACCTGATTAAACAAATTACACCAAAAATTGCCTTTATAAAATGTATTTACTGAGCAAAATGACACAACATCTAAATTATTTGTTGGAAAAAATATGTGAACCTCTAGAATTATCAGTCCAATTAAGGGGGTAATTAAAGTCAGGTGTTTCAATCAATGGGATGACCATCAGGAGTGAGTTTGGGTGGCCCTGCCCTATGTAAAAAACATAAACCTGGGTCTTCACTATCAAAGTCTGGTCTTCACCACAGAGGTGCACCTGGGACAGCAACTAGCACATCAGAAAGCGCAAAACAAAACGGGAATTGTGAAATACCTAGGCGATATTCATGCTCATAAAATACTGCCTGGTTTCACGGGTTCTTAACATTCTCATGCAGAGGATCACAATCAAGGCATGCTTTTGTAAATCAGATGGAATACTTAATCAACCTAATTTACAAAATCTCCAGCCTGTTTTAGTGCATACACCCCATGTATACATATGCGTGAACAGGCATGCATTTAAGTATTCATCTAAAGGAAAGTGACTTAACCACCGCAAATTACATCCTAAGAGTGATTTTACCCCTTGTGACTATTTAGTGAATCTGACATAGATATTGTGACCTTGTAGCGACTGCTTCGGCATTTTAAAAGCAGTCACAATCATTTAGTAAATCTTGCTCTGGATGTAAAGGGTATCCTCTTCTGACAAACAACATTCCCTTGGTGTATCAAAATAAACTAGTAAACTTTCCTTAGATTTTTTTTTTTACTACCCAGCTTCTATTACACTGAGGTTCTGAAATGAAAAAAAACATGATTTGCTGAATTTGTTTCCACATCACTCCACAGTGAATGATCAGCGTTTTGAAGACTTTGCTGGTAATCATCAATTAATAGAGAAAGACTCGTCCAACTGGCCATGAAAGGCTATACTAGGTTTTTTGTGTTCTTGGTGATATTTCTTTATCACACTTCCATTGAAAAAGTTACAAAATGACCTGATTTAATCCGTCATCATGTTTCAGTGGAATGGAATCAAAGTGTGAAAGGTACTGCCAAAGGTACTTTAGTCAATATCATTGGCAATTTTAGACCCTATTTAGGGGGGCTTTACCCCCCCTGTCTTTCATCTCAGCCCCCCTGAAAATGTTTAGTCATTCTTTTCTAAAACATTTTTACTTAATATCTATTTTTTTAAATACCATAGTTAGAGAGTGGTATTTTAATTTTCAGAGTGACCACCATTGTGGTGTTTTTGTTTTGGGGAATGTAACAGTAAATTCATTAAAAATTTAGACTTGTGCTTTGCATGTGTCCATCTCATTGGGGGCTGAGCCCCCCTAAAGGTCAAATCCTAGAATCGCCCCTTGTCAATATTATATTCCATTATATTCTAATGAGAGGAAACATAGGGTAAAACATTTATTAACACATTCAAATGGAGGTATTTCCAAAACAGAGTGACCTGGGCACCTCCCAAGCAGCAGGAACACAGTGAACCTTCAGCGCCGAGCAAACCTTTAAACCTTTGTGCAGATCAATGTGGGGCAACAACACCTGGAAATCAATGGCAACAAGAAAGGACAGGGCTGGCACAAAGTGTTCCAGTTTCTAAATTGGCTTTTCAATGCACCTTGGATCAGTGGCCCTTGGAGGTGTGAATGAGATGGCACCCTTCAAACGCAAGGCCACACAGTTCCCAATGCGGTCAGTGGGAAATTCCAAACCAGGCTCTCCAGCAGTCCACTAGCCCATCCATAGGGACATTTATTTTACAGATAGGCCAGTGAGACCTTTAAGTGTGGGATTCATTTCATTAGTGTCAATTAACAAAATACAGGATCACATCCATTTTTCTTCAACATAACTTCCAGCAAGTACAATAATGGTACAACAATAAGTTAAAGCGGGACTGAAGCCATGCTGGGAACTAGGGATGTAAACTGATGTTAGTGAGTTGATTAATTTGACAACATGAGAGCTGTCATGAGCCTAATCAAAACTAGACTGTAAATTAATTATTGAATAGATAAACTTAAAAAAAACACAATTTAGTTTATTACATACAGTAAATAAAATAGTATAAATAGTCAACTGTTCTCACTAAGGCAATGTACTCTAATAGGTGACATTTATTTTTACAGTAGTATACTATCAAAATGCAGCCAATATTTGAATAAGATGAGTAATTCTTGACACATAAATAGAAAGTAAATTTTTACTCATGCGCTGTTTATAGTGCCGTGTGTCACACATGGATGTTAAATGCAGTGATGCCCACAGTACATATGCCATGTTTACAAACAAACCCCCTCAGAAGAGTTCATGTATACCACCCACAGCAGACTTCTTTGAGGCCAGGTTAATGTTGTTTTTTCTGTTTGCAGGGGTTCATGTGAAGGGAAACATGCACGATCTGTCGCTTTGGAAGTAATGCTATAAACCCACCCAGCTCTGTACTAATGTATTTTTTATTTTTAGAAGGGGAGTAATTATTCAACAGAGACAGCAGCAGTCTATGCCTTGTTGCCTCCATTGCGGCAGGATCAGGGGTGTGGGGTTTCCACGCAGCTACAATCAATAATAAAACCTCACATACAAATGAGAAATTCAAAACAAACATATTTTTATTAGGGGAAACTAACAGGAGGAAGGGAGGGCGAAGAAATGTAACTTTTAAATCCAATCCACAATCCTTATTCATTGTCAAAATCTGTAATCCACAACATTCAATGGTTGGCACACAAAACAGGTTTTCAAAACAACCCAGGTTGTATCCAATAATCCACATCAATTCGTTCTTTAAAACTCACTGTCGCCAACACATTTCCCTTATGAAACTTTGCACCGAACAGCTGTCTATGCGCTTTTATTTCCTCCGGCTCACTCAGGTAAACGAGTGCCAGGTGTTTCTTTTCCACTCACAACACCAATCAAGGCACGGGGGTGGGGCCAGCATGCCTCCACATACCACCCCTCAATCACCATCCCCCATCCCCCGACTTCCTTCAGTCGGTTGCCACACCATATAAAACCGACTATGATCCACTACTATACTTCACTGTATCAGTTGCATGGGAGCTGAGATTAAATATGCTATCGCTGCTCTGGACATGCTTTTATTTTTTATTTGATCCTAAAGTTAAAGGGTATTTTTTACATGCATGCTTGTGTGTAGCAAATTGTTAGTAGAGCTGATTCTTACGGTGAACTGACCCATACCTCACAGTAAAATATATTTTATATGAGGGACTGTCACATAGCCCTGTCATTCAGATGCAAATGAAAAGCTTCTAAAGTATTAATACGTGCCTTTGTGCCCATGCATATTATATAGTAGTTGTGGACATTTTCTTTTTAATCCGATGGCCACTAGGAAGAGTACGGAGTAATAAAACACGATCTTCTCCATTTACATGAAGGGTAGGGAACAGCAGAGATCGTTATCTTGCTCTCATTATGTAAGGAGGGCAGAGGTTCACAAGGTGCAGTGGGGAATAGAAAATGGCTGTCACCCGAGGGGCAATGACAGAGCATTATAAATGCAAACCCCCGGGAAGATTCTGATCACAACCCTCAGAAAATGAAGGGATGGCTGTGGATGAGGGAGGGGAGGGGTTGCAGACATGTTTCATTGCACTGCTCTAGCAAAAATGGACCCTATTGGGGAAGCGATAAAAGCTACTATTGTGATGTGGGTGTTCAATTGTCCCCTTTTATATCTTTGGAGGACCTGATGCTTTGCAAAGGCATGTGGTGTCCTAATTGGAGGATCCACTTCAACCCATCTGAAGAAAGTGCATATACAATTAATGTTCCACCTGCAATAACATCCCAAGTTCTGAAATATGAGAGAATATGAACTAGCCTTGAAAAATGATGCGGCCTTGTCCAGCTGTCACTTCTGTATTGTGTTTGGGGGAAGATATAGTGCGTAGATAAATTCCAGAGATTATAGAAAATATGATGCTCGCCACCATGCCATAACACAGAAATTGGTATTCATTTCCCGCCTGAAAAAGATAATTCATGACCGTCTTCTTTAGCGATCACTGTAAAAAAAAAAAAACATTTAAATCTCTATTGTAAACATCCCCATGGAAACAGAGTCTGCTGGAGAGACCAGCTGCACCTTTAGAATAGTGATTAAAGCTCTTGGTGAGGGCAAGGCAGCAGGCAGCAGAGGGGCCTACAGTCTGGCTGGAAGGGTTTAACTCTCAAAAACTTTCAAAATCTGTTGAAATTCTGCTTGTGAATAGCAAAGCGTTTTTACCTATTAGTGATGGTAAAATTAGGTTTTCTTAAACCAAAAATGGCCAGAGGAACATGCCTTCTGTCACTCTATGATTTGAACCAATCCTTGTGTTACACTGTCGGGAGCCGAAACTTTCGATTGGTTAAAAAAAAAGGGTAAACGATTGACAGATTGACATTGCAGCTCCACCCTCCATTCATTATGAGGTTTATTAAACCACCCTCTACCATCACTAATGCATATGGATCTTTTTACAAATTAATGTATTTCTCTACACAGATACAGCAAGCTCAGTGTTAAAACAGTAAGTAATATGAAGGCTAGCCATGCGTTCTGTGGACAAGCCCTTGTGGCCTTCTGCGAATTGCAGATTGTGTTAAACCTGTTTTGTGACATGGCCAGTTGGCTTTGTGGGTAACGCTTTTTAAAACAAGGGACCAGGGACTGTAATGGCACATAATTAAGACTGATCTGTGTGAGGCCATGAACCAGGTCCACAAGCTATTTGTTCCAGCAGCTCAGACCGTGAGACATGCTGGCAGCAGACAGGGAGACATTCTGAGGCATTATCAGTAAAACCAATGCCCTCATTCGCCACCCCTCAAGTAAGAACAAGACACAGAATGTTATCTGTAAAAAGGAAGAGGAAAGAATCTAAAATGGCTAACCTAGATCTGTTCATAGTTTTGTCAAAGTAGTTGCTCATTACCTTTTTATTGTTTGGATAGGTTCAAGCTAGGTTGTTTTTTTTTAACTTTTGGGAGTCAAAGGTTTCATTTCATGGTGAGAATGAGTATTTGTTCTTATTGCTAGGAAAGTGACAAATGTGTTTCAACATTTTATTTTTAATGATAATTTCTGAAAATCATGCACAAAACAGTTTGCCGTTTCAAACTTACATACATTTAAACACAATACAACACATCAATTAAACACATGAAAAAAAACTGTAAAGCAATTTGCACTCAAACATAAAAACAGCTGCAATAGCATGCAGTTGCATGGCAGACCATAGATGGTTACTATAGAGAACGTGTGGTGTGGCGTAATGGGAAATGCGCTGGGCTTCATTTTCCACCGCCACAGCCAAGCTGAATAAGGTTCAATCAGGACTGTGTCAGTAAGTAATCCAGTGTCTTTTGTTTACAAAATTAAGTCACTCTGGATAAGGGTGGCTGCTAAGAGCAGTATGATATATATATGTAGGTGTAGATGTCTGCCCAAAGGTAGTGGACTCCCCTTCTGAAAGTGTTTAATACAAACCAAATACCTTAGAAACCAGATATCGTACAGGGGGAAATATGGGCATTTCCCTCCAATAAATAGTAGACTTCTGGTTTACTTAAAAAATATCCAAGCATATTTCTACATCCTCCTCACTCAGTGTGTTGTATCTGAAATCGAATCATCTTAATACAGTTGAAATGGCATTCAATGAGAATCTACAATCCAAATGTATAAGCTCAGCTCAAAACATCATGTTTTCTCATCCATGAAACACCCCTGTGTCTTTCCCTCACTCAGTATAGAGCCACGAATTGATGTCTTTCATTTCCATGTAGGGGGGATTGAGCCTGTTATTCTGCAGAGGCCATACATTCAATTGTACTGCTGTTGTTTTCTCGGGGTGCAATTGACTGAATAACACAGAAACATCAAGCATTTTCTTCATGTTATCAGATATTTATAGATGGAATAGACTTTTAGCAAGTTTTACATAAGACATTGAGCCAATACAAACCTTGCCACCAATATACGGAACCGTATATAGTCTCTATGTGTGTCCCATGTTTTTGGCAAGTTGCTATAGAAAATCCTGGCCTGATGTCGACAGCAGGAGTTACAAATTCACACAAACAATTTTTTTTCTCACTTACCTACTATTACATCTGTATTTTATGTTGCCGTGGATCTTTATTTTAAATTCCATGCCAAAACAATTCTTGTGAGAGGAAAGGCGTCAGTTCCACCAATGTTGAATCCATGTTACACAAAACCTTGTGAATCCCAAGATACAACATAACGACAGTGCTACTGGAATGTTGACAACAATATTTACTGCCCTTTCAAATGCATACCTCTGTCAAAATTGTGAACTTGATCTCTTTGACCAGAGACAGGACCTCCCACATCAAGCCAGATTCAGTCTATAGACAAGATGCAAAATGAGTCTCGTTATGGATGAGGAAATAGAAACAGAATGAGCATTGATTGGATTGTAGGAGCATATATGCATTTTTTAAAGACACAATAACAAATGAGCAAACAGCGGGATGCATTAGTTCCCGCAAGAGTACCAACTATTTTTTTAGATTTATATCTGAATTTAAACCAATTCTACTAAATTGAGATGGGCGGGGTCATCATTACCTACAAAATACATCTTTCATTTCTGTTTGGAATTAAATATAATGAATTTAATTGATTTCCTTCCCAAGAGGTAAAGTATGCTTTGGCAATGGCTATTTGATGGATTTTGTAAACCCATTTGTTTCTGTTAAAAGTTCAATTTATTGCATATATGATTTGGTAAGGCTGGAGTTAAAATGGTCAATTATATGACATTGGAAATAAAGGAAAAAGAATGCAGTAATAATGACCGTGTGTCAAAGGGTTTATTATATAATTTGAATGTTTCCAATACCCATTTAAAGAATTGGCTTGACAACAATACCTGTATATAACAGAAAAGGTCAGACAAAAAAAAATACGCCCCTATAGTAGACTTACCAGTCCAACTTAAAATGGTAGGCCTGAATTTACCCTTCATCTGCAACGGTGACACAAATGCACTTCAAAATAACTGGGCTAGGGGCCTCCCGGTAGGTCTAGTGCAGGGTTTCTCAAACTTTTTTACTCCACGACCCCATTTCATGGGTGGGAAAAAATCGTGACCCCATACATAAATGATAGTGCAATTACAACGCTGAAAAACTTTAGTCCAGAAACATATATTGGTGGTCTATTTCCAAAATAGTAGCAAATGCATTCACAGGCTATATCTTTATGAAAAACAAATAAAACATACTTAATAGTAGCAAATACAGTACATTCACAGGCTATATCTTTATGAAAAATAAAACGGACTGCTTAGCCTACTTAATGGGATGGATGTGCTTGGAGTGTTGAACACAGTTCATCGATGCGTGGCTGCGCTGGGCTGAGAAAGAGGCGGAGATCCCCTTCAACTCTCAGACGCGATCTATATTTATTTTTAATTAAAGTCAATGCGGAAAACCCGGATTCACACAGGTAAGTTGACGCGAAGGGGACAAGCTTTCTCAATGCAGCATTAGACATTAGGTATTCACTGCGCACCGATATCCAGAAGTTTGCGAGGGGACAGGGAAGGAAAAACTGTTCTCCAATTGTGTGGGCTTTACCGGTCTTCGCGATCCAATGTGCGACGACAAATGAAGCCTGTAGCCCCCGTTCGTTTGCTGCTGTTGCAGTTTTAAGCACGGTTTTCTGTCCTTGTAAAACTTTTTGTTTCCTCTGAAAGAAATCTAGCGGCTTTGCTTGTAATGCGCTGTGTTTAGTTTGCAAGTGGCGTTGCATTTTACATGGCTTAATTCTCTCATTAGCTAGAACTTCCCCACACACAACACATTGTGGTCCTCCTCATGTCCTGTCCATGTAAAGCCATAGGTGAGGAATTTCGGGTCATAACTTATTTTATTCCTTTTTGTTTTATTTGTATTTTTGTAAATTTCTGCTGGTCTTTTGCTAGAATTTGACTCACCTCCAGCACCACTCCTGACAACAAACTTGTCCATTTTCGTGACTGCTGTATTGGCGCACTACACATGCAATGGGGTAGTGCAGTAACGTTAAACGCATGCGTTGGATTAAACTCATGCATGTCGGTAGATTAAAAATAATCGGTCAGAAAAGACAGATTTGACGAAAAAACTGGCAATTTGTTTTTCATTTAAAAAAATGTAAAGAAATGCTTATGGTTAAAAAAAAATTACATTTATTTTAATTTCAAATTTTTTTGGCGACCCCACCATGACCATGGGGTCGCCCTTTTGAGAACCGCTGGTCTAGTGATTACAACGGGGCCACTGCGACCGGGGTTTGATTCCACCGGCCGTGCCAGGGTTGGCTCTGGCCGGGAGTGTCACCAGGGGGCGGCGATTGGCTGGCAGCCCCAGGGAGGGGGGAGGGAAGTCGACATGAAGTTCGCTGCATACAGGAGTGGCCGGTCACAGGGCTACGGCAGCAAACTCACAATACAAGGGGGGGGATTGATATGAAAAATAGAGGGTGTAATTGGTTACCAAATTGGGAGAAAATTGAATAAAATCAGAAACAAATTCTTAAAAATAAAAAAAAAGAACTGGGCCAAACGTGTATAACTCCAACACAAATCACAAACCAAAAGTGACACCTAATTGAAAGGTCTGAACTGTATCAAACAATGACACATGATTGGAGACTAACATACTTTCTGCTCTGGTTAACCATGCAGATACATTTAGCATGTACAAAAGATTATATTCGATATTGTATTTTATATTAGATACGTGTATTATTATTTTTTTCTTAGCCTTTTTTTAACATTGTATTATTTTCCTGTCTCTTTTCCTCTCTGAAAACACTTGGAGATCTCATAGCCTTTTGCTTTGCTTTCTGGGAGAAAAAAAAAGTTAACCGATTTAAATTAAAATGAAGTATTCTGTCAGTCTGTTCCTTATCTACTCCCTCACTGGAAAGTGAAACCTGTCATGTGTCACTGAGCTGAAATCATCATGTTTACACATAGCTCTCTCGCAGTAGGGGAACAGCTATAGCCTCGTAATCTGTTTACAAATTGTCTGGGTTCATTGTTTCCTTTTGACAGATTCAATTAAATTAAGGTGTACCTTAGTGGCTAGCTAGGCGATTTGCACCTTTCAACAAGGGAAGGATTTTACTCTCATTGTTGAATGTGTACGTAATGCAGATGGCCCCTGGCCATGCTTGAAATGGAGGAATGAGACTGTAATACTGTGTGTTAATGGAGTGAGTGTTACATTCTAGAAGGGGAATGGCCAACTGTGATCATTGATCAGTGTACATTTTTCTTGCCAAAAGCACTCATGACCAAGCTTGTAGAATACAATTTCTTGTGTGCAAATTAACTTGCAAACAGCATCGCTGAAATTTGGTCCACATTTAAACGAATTGCTCCCCAACACCATGTCAGACAAATGACTTGGAGAGCCAGGTGAGGGAACCTGACAAGAGAGGGTTCTTTCAGCTTGTGTCTCTCCTCTGGGGACCTCTTTCCTTTTTGCCTTTTGGCAGACCTCTCTCTTGATGTAGCCAAGTATATTTTCTCCCCTGCAGGACACAGATGGAAAGAAAGCAAGGGAGCTGGCTCAGCCTGAACGACCTAGTTGAAGATCCATCAACTGGACAGCAACATGTTCCCAGAGCCCCTAACCCTCTGACCCCTACTGCCTGATTGGGTACCAGCAAAATAGCTGGAAGAAACCTGAAATGGACTACAATTAGTGTGTAATAAATATGTAATATATGAATTTCAATGCAATAATGTAGGGAAAGAAGGTTAGGACCTCCAGAAACGTTGGGGTCTACAAGTTTACAATTATAATCATGATGAAATAGAAAATATTCAACCACCAGTTGCTGATAGCACAGTTACTGCTATTTTGATGATCATAAGTGGTACATCCAAATATCATATACATTTTACAGGATGCTGTATGTTGTGTGGAGATATTCTATATGTTGTTGTTAAATTCTGTATTACTGATGTTTGAGATTGATATTTCAGGGTTTAAATTTAGAGGGTAATTGCAAGGAAAACGGGCCTAAACTAAATCCAATACAGAGACTGAAATTACAAAATGATGAGGTAGCTAACGACAGCTCACTAATACAACCAATAAAGATACTTTATAAGTGTTATGGCATGAGGGGTGGAGGGAGGAGTGGAGAGGGCTCAACCTCCTCTTTGGCTGCTGTCAGGTGTTCCTGTTTCCTCCCACAGCCTGGGGAGTACTACAGGACCTTGGACAGCTGCGACCTCATCTGCAGGCAGGCAGAAATCAGCTCAGGTGCTGGCCATTGCCTTAATTTGGCCTTTATAAAGGCACAGCCTGCCATGCATGGAGAGTGTCTTTGTTTTGGGGACATGGAGGATGTCTTTCTCCTTACCCTCAGTTTCAGCATTTATGTTGACTTTGTTTTTCTGACATTTCATTTGTCGAAAACCCATCCCTGCCACCCTGCTACAATAAGTATTTTACAAGTTTCTACAAGTCAGTATTCTACAAGTCAGTATTTTATAGTGAGAATAGTCATTCCCATATGACTTTCCTTTTTAACTAAACTGGACCCATCCAGTGGGGCTTAATTCTATAGCCTTTCAGATCTTTCTTAGACATATTGCATGTACCAGGTAAGTTTCCCTGGTCAGGAGCATCAGCAATACATAAATACTATAACTATAATTGTAATAGTTTCCCCCCCCGAAGTATTTTAAATTCCAGTGTATATTTCCATAGCCCCTTCATCAGCTATAACTCAGAATTCAGACTGTAGAATTCTAAAAGTGAGGGATTCTGCGCACATAACATATTTATATATTTATTTTCACATACTAAAGTTTGAAAGCACCGTTCAAACGATCAATCAATGAACCTTCACCAGAATTAAGTTTGTTCCATGAAATGGATTTTCATGCTACTTGTATATTCAAGAATACTTCTCCAGTTTTTTTTTTAAAGAAGGAGAACATTAAGAGAATTAATAGCAGCTGATTTTGCGAATACCCTCGGGAAGCACCTTTATCAGAGGCTGGAGTGCAATCGAGGTGTGACATTTATAAGCTTGTTAAAAGGTGAGTGTTCCATCCTGGTAATGAAGCTCTTGTCCCACTGTCAGAGAAGTCAGTTGTAATTTCTGAACAGGAGATGCCAGTTCATATATTTCCACTTGATATTGCGGATTGACATTCATTGCCACCAGCGATATAATGGGACAGAGTTAATTACATTTTGATAAGGCTTTCCTTGTGCAAAAACATCTCATTTTATGAGCTGCCAATGGTTTTTTTTATTCAACTGTAAATGTTCCTCAATAAATGTATTTTTTACTGTGTCAAGTTGGGGAACAGTTCTTCAAGGTTTCTTTGTAAATTTGTAGTGCTTTCTAAGGGTACATTTTATTATATTGTTGTAGTATATTATAGTTTATTGTGACTCGCCATTCCCACTTTATACATGAAATGCGTAAGTAGGTTAGGAATGATTGGTGTCTCTGCCCAAAGGTTCCCTGTGGTGAGGAGGCAGGATAGGGGTGTTGCCCATTGGAGGGAACTACTGAGGGTGTGTGGAAAGTATGTGTGCTGAGTCATCTATTGTGCTGTGAATGACACAGTGTGGTGTGGCGGAGTGTATGGTTGCACGTTCTCCTGTGGGAGGTGCTCCTGTGCTGTCGGCCAGGCTCCAGAGACAGGTGAGCTTGTAAGGCAGGAAAGAAAGGCATTGTGTCTCCAAGTATGAGTGATTGTTGTTTCTGAATATTTCATGAAATAAAATAAAGCAATTGTATTTTACTTACGTACTGATGTACTTTTTGGATGGTTGGTGGAGTCCTGCTGGGGAGGAAGGGAAGGAGGGTTAGAGTGGGGGAGCTCACACCGACCGACACACTTCTCTCACTCATTCAATCTCTCTGGTTCTTTCTCCAAATCACTAGCACTATATAATATAATATGGGGATGAAGGTAAGATAAATAATCCAGCAAATAAAATTATTATTCTTTGGTCTAATAAGAGCAATCCTGCTGCTGTCGGTTTTGAAGAGGCCCAAATTATAGTCATTGAGTTGTATAGTTCAATTGCATGGGATTTGCACTGTCAGTAGCATCAAGAAAGTAATGTCTTACACAGGAAAAAGTATCCATAGTATTGTCCTTTCTCTCAATCTCTATCTTTGTTCCTTCTTTCCCCTCTCATCACTTCTTTTTTCCCCATTTCCTGTTCTCCATGCAGTAAGACTGTGAAGAAATGTGTCAGAAAGGTGCTCTGCACACAACCATAGCCTTGTAGCTAAAATAGCATTTAGTGTGAGGGTGGTTAGTGATTGGTGCCACTCGCAGAACCCCGGGGAATCTATAAGTTAGGCTGTACTGCCCTACAGTCTAACCACTAACTCTGAAGATCAGAGAAATAGAGAAACAATAACAAACAGGGGGAAACAGAAATAATCACCCAACGGATGACCAAGTGCCACAAAGACACAAACGAACAAAATAAACCAAAGACAACCGAGTTGTCCGAACAAAATAATAAACGGCTAGAAGAGCCAAATAAATAACGAAAATGAAAACCCAAAACACAGTCTTGTTTGACTGCTAGAAAGAAACCAAACTGAATGCCTACAGGTAGATAGGTTTCTAAATAAGGTTTCATAAAATAAGTCCTACATTTGATAAAGGGATACTTGGAAGGAGATAAATTCTTTATCTAAATAAGTATCTAACGAAAACACGTCTTTAAAAAAGACACGTTCAACCGCACCGGCTAAATCGTAAAAATGGCTTACGATTTCGCGTTGAACGAGCCAGGTGCGGGTATTTATAGGGAGGTGATAAATGATTAAGTTCAGGTGTGAACCCTCCAAGGAAGGCACAACACTGCCATCTGGTGGTGGTTCAGGGGAACAACCGTGACAGGACCCCCCCCTTAAGGGACGACTCCTGACGACCCACCCTTCAGAACCACGCCAGAAAATCTTGGATCAAAGATGGATCCAAGATGTGCCGGGACGGAACCCAACTGCGCTCCTCAGGACCGTAACCCTCCCAGTCCACAAGGAACTGAGTTCCCCTGCCTACTCGCCGCGAGGCCACAATACTCCGTACCGTGTAAGCAGGACCCCCTCCAATGATACGAGGCGGCGGCGGCGGTATTTCGGGAGCGCTAAGGCGCTAATAAGTAGTGGTTTTATGCGGGATACGTGAAACGTGGGATGTATCCGCATGGATTGTGGGAGCTGTAAACGAACGGTGACCGGGTTAATTTTATGGATGATTTTGAAAGGTCCAATAAAGCGCGGCGCGAGTTTCCGGGACTCTACCCGTAACGGCAGATCCCGAGTAGAAAGCCACACCCGTTGCCCCACCCGATATGATGGAGCAGCCCGTCGACGACGGTTAGCAAACTCCTCTGGCGATCCACGGCACGCAACAGTGCCGCCCGAACCCTCCGCCAGGTGGCCCGACAACGCCGCACAAAGGCCGCTGCGGAGGGCACCCCTGCGTCACCCTCCAGCTCAGGAAACAGAGGAGGTTGAAACCCAAATTGAGCCTCGAACGGAGAGAGGCCAGAAGAGGCATTACGCAGGGTGTTATGGGCGTACTCCGCCCAGGCAAGATGCCGACTCCACGATGTGGGATTGGAGGAGGCCAGACACCGGAGAGTGTTCTCCATAGTCTGATTCGTGCGTTCAGTCTGTCCATTGGTCTGAGGGTGAAAACCCGAAGACAGACTGACCGACGCCCCTAAAAGGGAACAAAAGGCCCGCCAGAATCTGGCCGAAAACTGAGGCCCCGATCAGACACCACGTCTTGCGGCAACCCATGAAGGCGAAAGACATGGTCCACCATCAGGCGAGCTGTCTCGAGTGCGGATGGCAGTTTAGGAAGTGGAATGAAGTGGGCCGCCTTCAAAACCTGTCCACCACTACCAGAATGACCGTAAGACCATTCGAACTGGGTAGGCCGGTGACAAAGTCCAAGGCAATATGGCTCCAGGGACGATGCGGAACGGGTAAAGGCCGAAGTAACCCTGACGGTGCCAGCTGTGAGCCCTTGTTGCGAGCACAAACAGTACAGGCTGCCACAAACTCCCGCACATCCTTCTCCATCCCGGGCCACCAGAACCGTCTGCCCAGGAAATCGTGCGTACGATGTATGCCCGGGTGACCCGTGAGCCGAGAGGAGTGCCCCCACTGAAGAACTTGGGCGCGTGCTCCTGACGGAACAAAGAGACACCCCCGAGGACCCCCGCCAGGACCCGGCTCAAGGCGCTGAGCCTCGTGCACCACTTTCTCTATCTCCCATGAGACCGGGATAGAATTTGTGCTCCTGGGATAATGGGTGTGGGCGGACGGTCCTGCTCTGACCCATCGTACAAGCGGGAAGAGCGTCTGGTTTAATGTTTTTGAACCCGGTCGGTAGGTCAAAATAAAATTAAACCTAGTAAAAAACAATGCCCATCGAGCTTGCCGTGAATTACGATGCTGAGCCCCTGGATGTATTCCAGGTTTTTATGGTCTGTCCAGACCGTAAAGGGGATGCTCCGCCCCCTCTAGCCAGTGACGCCATTCCTCCAGTGCTAATTTCACCGCTAATAACTCCCGGTCCCCAACATCGTAATTTCTCTCGGCAGGGGAAAGGCTCCGAGAGAAATACGCACAGGGATGAACTTTCTGGTCTAAGGCCGACCGCTGGGATAATATAGCCCCTGCACCGAGCTCAGAGGCATCAACCTCAACAATGAAGGGCAGTGAAGGATTAGGAGAAATTAAAATGGGTTCTGAACAGAATCTCTTCTTTAATTCGCGAACGCCGCCTCCGCCTTAGGAGTCCATTGGAACCGAGAGGGAACCGTCTTTCGGGTAAGCACTGTGATGGGGGCAACCACGGAACTAAAATTGCGGATAAACCGTCTATAAAAGTTAGCAAACCCCAAAACCGCTGCACCTGTTTAACAGAGACCGGAGCAGGCCAATCCCTGACCGCAGTCACTTTATTGGGATCCATTTGGATCCTTCCTCGAAACAATGAATCCTAGGAAGGAAACTGATGGAACGTGAAAACGCATTTTTCTGCTTTAACAAACAGTCTGGCGTTGAGCAGGCATTTCAGTACCTGTCTGACGTGTTTAACGTGCTCAGAGAGAGAAGTGGAGAAAATCAGTATATCATCCAGATAGACGAAACAGATTTCTCCAACATCTCCCTGAGAACGTCATTCACAAGCGCCTGGAAGACTGCGGGAGCGCACGTGAGACCAAATGGCATGACCAGATACTCATAGTGGCCACTGTGGGTATTAAAAGCAGTTTTCCACTCGTCCCCTGACGAATCCGAACCAAATTATATGCGTTGCGAAGATCTAATTTAGTAAAAATGGACGCCCCTTGGAGACGTTCAAACGCGGAGTTCATAAGGGGAAGGGGGTATCGATTCTTTACGGTTATATTATTTAACCCTCTGTAGTCGATACAAGGTCGTAATCCCGTCCTTTTACCGACAAAAAGAACCCCGCCCCAGCAGCAGGAGACGTAGATGACCTGATAAAACCGTTAGCTAGAGATTCAGTAATGTATTCTTTCATAGCCGCACTCTCAGGTATAGATAATGAATATAAGGCTCGCGCGGAGGAACCGTGCCGGATGCAGCTCAATAGCGCAATCATAAGGTCTATGCGAAGGTAGTTTAGTAGCCCTTTGCTTACTAAACACTTCGCTCAGATCAGAATAAGCCTTAGGAATGCCGGAAGGTAGCGAGTAACATTCCGCACTCATGAGTTCCATTCCTCCTTATCCCTTGGAAACTCGTGCTCAATGGGGGCAGTTCGAATTTTTATGGGAATCGGAACTGGAGTAGCTAACCGATCTTTTGAACTCGTGACAAATTGGGCTCATCGTCCGTGAGACGGCATGTCTGCCTCTAAAGAATCAAAAGGTAAGGATTCCAGGTCACTAATCTCCTCGGCCGTGGACTCCTCCAGTGGGACTTCCCAAGCACACTGAGGATCCCATTCGAGTTCGTTCTCCGTCTCATTGGAGTGTACGGATGAGGGAGCATGATTAGGCGAACAGTAAATAGATTCGTCGGTCTCGAATCGGTCTCGTGACTTTTAGACCCACCGAAACCGGAAGACGACGGAATAAAAGGTAAACACCCAAGAGAACATTGATCCCCCATTGAACAATAGGGTTTTTATGACTACCCCAGTTCACCTGTGGTTGATGTTTTATTAACCAGGAGTGTCCAAGAACTAATGGGCAGTACGTGGCGACTCGACCAAAAAAACTTAATTTGTTCTGTGTGCTCGCCGTAGCGATCCGCATGTTTACAGTCTCCGTGGATTCCTTAATGCGACCGGAACCCAGCGGACGGCCATCAAGAGCGGTAACACCACAAGATTGTGAAAGAACCCGAACAGGTAAGTGAATTCCTTTAGCCCACCGGAGTCCACAAAACAATCAACAGCTCCTGAATCAAGAAATGCGTTTATTTTAATGTTTTGTCTCCCCAGGATAGTTCAACAGGAATGAAGGTTCGGAAGAAAGAGGACTGATGTCTCACTACCGGCCTCCGGCCCGATAATGAGACTATTCGTTTTCCCTAAGTTTGGAACAATTTTTAATAACGTGACCCGTCAGTCGACAGTACCGACAAAAGTCCGCATCCCCTCTGGCCGGTACCCGAAAACTAGCACTGTCTACTTCCATGGGTTCGTCTGCTTTGCCCAAGCGCTTAGGAAACAGAGGTAAGAATCCTTTCGTAGGTACCAGGTGCTCTCTGTCCCCTCTCTCTCTCGCTGGCGTTCCCTAATACGGTTATCGATCCGTATAGCGGTGGTAATAAGTTCATCTAGTGAATCGGGAATGCCAATGGTAGCTAAGCGCGTCTCACCGGATCAGATAGCGCGTTAGTAAACAACGTCACCCTGTAACTCCCGCGAGTACGGAAGGAAATCGAGAATTCCGCCACGCTTTGGTTACCCTGGCGCATGCGCGTCAATTTAGTCGCAGATTCGCTGTCGTGAAGCTCGTGGTCAAAAACCAACTCCATTCTCTTCATTAAACCCAGCGAGTCTGTCAATACCGGTGCTTGAGAGCGAATAAGAGGTACTGCCCACTCGAGGGCTGCCCCGATAATAATGATAGCACGAGTGCCACTCGCGACTCCTCTGAGCTATATCTAGATGGCTGAGTCTGGAATACGATTTGGCACTGAGCTAAAAACCCCGACATTTACCGGACTCGCCGCTAAAACGAGGAGGAAGCTGAATCTTTGCCTCTCGTAATCCCTCTCCCACAGGTGTGCCCCAGCGAGGAGTGACGACCGGATTAGGACCGGCGAATCCCACCGCAGTTTGGGGACGACCGTCGACCATTGTCTGGATCAAGCCCTCCAGTATTTGAACAGACGAGACCATACTAGCCTGGTTGTCTTGCATGACTCGTTGTTGTTCTAATAAAATTTCTATGGCCGTTCTCTGTCTCTCCATTTCGCTATTTTGTAAACCTGCTAGTGGATCGATACCGCGGGGATCCGCTGACGCCGTGTTCATGGCGAAATCGTACTGTGAGGGTGGTTAGTGATTGGTGCCACTCGCAGAACCCCGGGGAATCTATAAGTTAGGCTGTACTGCCCTACAGTCTAACCACTAACTCTGAAGATCAGAGAAATAGAGAAACAATAACAAACAGGGGGAAACAGAAATAATCACCCAACGGATGACCAAGTGCCACAAAGACACAAACGAACAAAATAAACCAAAGACAACCGAGTTGTCCGAACAAAATAATAAACGGCTAGAAGAGCCAAATAAATAACGAAAATGAAAACCCAAAACACAGTCTTGTTTGACTGCTAGAAAGAAACCAAACTGAATGCCTACAGGTAGATAGGTTTCTAAATAAGGTTTCATAAAATAAGTCCTACATTTGATAAAGGGATACTTGGAAGGAGATAAATTCTTTATCTAAATAAGTATCTAACGAAAACACGTCTTTAAAAAGACACGTTCAACCGTACCGGCTAAATCGTAAAAATGGCTTACGATTTCGCGTTTGAACGAAGCCAGGTGCGGGTATTTATAGGGAGGTGATAAATGATTAAGTTCAGGTGTGAACCCTCCAAGGAAGGCACAACACTGCCATCTGGTGGTGGTTCAGGGGAACAACCGTGACATTTAGTGGTGTAATTTCATGTAACACATTAGCTACATTTCCATTAGTGTACATTTATGCAACTTTAGAATTCTGATTCCCAGGGTTTGTGCAATGTGCTTAATGGAAAGAAACATCATGCACCAAAAATGAATCAACACTACACCATGACATTGTTACTGGTAAATAACTTGTCTAAATATGCATCAAGAATAATGGAAAGAGAAATTGGCACAAAATGTACCCTGCACCTTAGCTGAAGTATAAAATCACTCGTTCTCACTTGCACACGATTGAGTTGTTGTTGATGCAACATGTGGGGATCGCTCAAATCATGTCACACCGCTTTATCCTACAAAAAAGCAATTTGGAAACACCTGCCTTGTTTGCTGTGGGCACAAGCAAAAGTGACTGTTTTCAGAGCTCCGAGGTAAATTTAGTGTGACATTCTAATGGAAACGTAACTATTGTGATGGGGTACTGAGGAGCCTCAGGCCTCGTGATGAATAAACTGGTTTCACAAAGCATTTTGGTGGAGCCAGGTTTAATCAGTTTATCCAATCGTGTCATTAATGACTGGATGTTTCTATCCGGTCAAAGTGCTGAAGCACTCCAATTGGTTCTGATCAGTCTGTCATTACTGAAGCAATTGTTTTGAATGGGGAACACCTGGGTTTAGTGCCCGTTTTGAAGCTCTGCTTTTCGATCGTTTTACACATTTGGACCATTAGGTGATAAGTTGTCATGAGACAGCCCTGCACGTATAAGGGGATTTGAATGGCTTCACAAATTGTGAGATTACTAGGGCTGTCCCCGACTAAAACAAATCTTAGTCGACCAACAGTCGTCTGTTTTTTCCAATTGGTCGATTGGTCGAAACGTTTTTTAAAATATAAGACACACCCTATTTGTTTGAATAAATACAACTATATGCACACTGCGCTTGTCTTATGTTTTATAACTTTATTAAGTGAATGACACAAATGAGTAACAATAGGCTAATGACTTCAAGATTACCTGAAAAAAAAAAAAAAATAATCAGTTCCGAGCCTCTTCATGCTGCCCTTGCAGATTCTGCCATTGTGCTTGTGAAGTTGCGGTATGGCCACATAATAGGCTGACGCTTTTATTTGACCACAACCATAACACATTATAATGCGTAGGCTATGTTTTATTTAATTAACCAGGTTGGTCTCATTGGGATTTAAAATCTATTTTGCAAAAAAATAGGCTAACAAACGAATGATCACACATAGCCTAATGTCTTAAATTGTAGCCTAAAGCTGAACATAAAGTGGCTGTAGCTTATTGAAAATAACTTACTCGAGTCAGAGACCATCCGATGGCCTACTTCCCCAGTCGTTTCATGTTATGGCACAGGAACACTAGCTTGTCCACATTTTTTGGCAAAAGGCTGCTCCTCGTTTTGTTATCGATAAACCCTGCCTTAGAAAACGCGCTTGCAAAGTTTACATTCCACTTTTTTTGGATCGTCTGCGACTAAAACGAAGTGCTGCCATACTCCAGATTTTTTCTTTGACATTATGTTCTTAGGTTATATTTAAATGAGTAATTAAAGTATGCCTATATCACCAATCTTAACTGTAGGCAAATCTTAGGCTACAATTAAAATGCACATTCGTGTGCCTAAAACAAGAAGGATATAATATAGGCTACATGAAAGGGGGTGTTACGCATGTTAGTTATAAATATATAAACCATACAATTAGCTAAACACATTTATTATAAAATGTTACTTTTATTAGTTTTGCAGAATTATTCACAACATTACTATAATCTAGGCGGCACGGTGGTGCAGTGGATAGCACTGTCGCCTCACAGCAAGAAGGTCTCGGGTTCGAATCCAGGCCGGGGGCCTTTCTGTGTGGAGTTTGCATGTTCTCCCCGTGTCCGCGTGGGTTTCCTCCGGGTACTCCGGTTTTCCCCCACAGTCCAAAGACATGCACGTTAGGCTAATTGGAGAGTCTAAATTGCCCATAGGTATGAGTGTGTGAGTGAATGGTGTATGTAGTGCCCTGCGATGGATTGGCGACCTGTCCAGGGTGTATTCCTGCCTCTCGCCCCAATGCATGCTGGGATAGGCTCCAGCCCCCCCGCGACCCTAACTAGGAATAAGCGACTGAAGATGAGGTGAGATGAGATGAGATTACTATAATCTTAACTGCCTAATATAATTTAAAGAGAACATATATAGGCCTAGGTATGTTAAGAGTGAAGGACTGTCACTGCCATACCTGCTGCATCCAGAATGGATTATTCTACTGACAATCGACCAGTCGACTAAATGGGGTCAGAGATTACATGTGTGACCATGGGCTGACCTTGGGAACCTGGTGCAGGAGCGGTCAGAGATGTGCACGGTGGTAATGAGTGTGTGTGTGTGTGTGTGCGTGTGTGTGTGTTCATGCCATTCTAATCTGGCAAAACTCCTCATGTGGACAGATTTTCCATTGGCTTCAGTAATGGCAAATGTGCAGTGGTGAAGTTTAATTTGAAAGCTCTTCAGCATGAATTATGCATACCTTGCTCTGTGTGTAGTCGTCATGGCCTCACTGGCCAACGGGGACCGAGACTCAATCTAATCATCATGGGCTTCATACATAACTTTGAGAACCAAAATAATGTCCAATCTTTTAATTAATCACACAATAGTTTTCCCTAATGTCAGTGAAACATATGCTGTGTTAGTAACAAAAAATGCTATATTTTCTTGTTTTTTTAATTCAAAGTTAAGGGCAAAAGAAATTGTGCTTTTGCTTATTCTGGGCTAAAACCTTCCACAACCTGAGTTGTCTATTGCACCCGTGTCTGAAAAGCATGCCCGCGTGAACCACCTTCCAGTGTGAAGTCTACCTAGCAAGTGTTCCTGTGAGAAAAAACCCAAGGAGCAAGCTATTTTTGGGGCATTGCTGCCTTGTAGGTGAATTACACAGTGGGTTGCTATGTCTGAAGTTGCACGGTATGGGGCTAATTTGTTTGGCACCACTCCGTGTCTCACTCCCACAATTGCTGCTCTCCAGGGTGTTGGACAGTTATTTTGAAGTGGTCTGTATATAGCAGATTCACACCTAGGATTCAGCTTTGATCAATTGTGCTGGCTTAAAATAACTGTCTGATTTAATTGGTTTTTACATTGGATTTTATATGAAAAATAAAAAGATAGCCACATTCTTATACAACCTCAAATTAGCCTATTTACATACATACAATTTTCTTCTGTGCCCGTAACAGTAACTGTTAGGAGGCATTTATTATATTCAAATGATAATCATATAAGTGGAGCATTGCACCCTTTTTGAATGACATTTTAGTATTTTTAACATCACTTTTTCCCCTCCCAAGGAAAGTAATTTGTCCCTTCTTATCGTCCGCCATCACCACGGTAGAGGCTGGTGTGATTCTGCATTAGGGGTCCTTTAGTGCCGGTGAGCAGCAGAAGGGCAATGAAGCTGTGGACCAGCCAGAGACTCTTCGACAATCATACAGAAAGACTGAGTATAACAACACACAACTTGACAGCTTAAAAATTATATAAGGAATTTTCAATAATTCTTCAATTTATGTCTATGTAAATATTTGTAAAATAAATGTTATTTGTTTTAAAAGTATTCTGTCTCCCCATTCGAATACATTTTGTTCTGCTGATCAACAAACTCAAATTTAACTCCGCACCAGCAACTACTCCACTTGATTGAGTGCCTTCAGTCTGCCTGCGCCAGCTAGGCATCTTCCATTTTTGATGCAGTGAGTGTGACGCTTGACTGGCGCACAATGAAGTGAAATGAAGTGGTGGCCTGCAGCATGCACATCAGAAGAGCGTGAGGTATTACCCCACTGCCTCAAACTCTGACCCTGGATCAAGTTAGGTTTTCACCCACATAACGGCCGGGGGTTGGGCAAGCTTATTCCAGTTGTCACACGTTTCCCAGTCACATGAAGAGGGGTCAGCAGAGACAACTCCTCCGCAGGCCTTCAGGGCTTTATATTTTGGTAATGTTTTGTAGAGCAGGGTCAGGCTACTAATTCACTATAAAGAGGGAGGATTGAGTGAACAGAGGGGGGCGAGGGCAGGTTGCTCCACTGGACTTGGGTTAAAATCCCTGGGAGCGTTTAATACATCCCACCTCATCACAAGAGTCCTGGCTGTGCAGGTGAGGGATCTCCCACTGCGGGTTTGATGGGATAAATGCTGGACTTTAATAGTGCAACAAGCCTGGCCCTGACGAGAGCAGCATGAGTTCAAAGTCCCCACACTAAATCGAACACTCCTTCCGCTCTTTCATTTCCCGGGCCTAATGCGCGCCGTGGTAATGGATTACCGCAGGACTTCCGTCATTCAAACGGGGCTTCGGGTGGGTTTAAATGACCTCACGCCATGGATTCGAGAACATGATGAAATGAGATCTCACTCTTTCGTGTTCGTTTTGATGGCAGATATCTCAATTAGATGACCACAATTAAACCCTGCATGATCTCTCTGCTCTGTGGCCTCCAGTGACCTGGCAGTTTCTTCCCTCTGTGGCCACACATCTCAAACTTGCCTTTCTTCCTCATACTTCCTCAACTTGTTCATATCCTAAATTTTTCACATATCCTCACATAGAGTAATGTCGCTTTTAGTGATCATCGCTAGGATTCCATGAGCACTTTAGAATGATGCGCGCTACTGCATGCATGCTACTCTCTTGCATCATAGTTTGCACTTGGTGAATAATTTGATATGCGGCAATGTTACTCTCATAGATCGTTAGTAGCCTCTTTTGTATGGTGTTCAACTTGATTTTCAATCACTGTTACTTCCTTGTCTGTTTTCTTTTTTGTTCTGTGACAAGCATGTTGTGCATTTTACCATTGTGAGCCTTATGAGTCATTCTGGGTAAAAGCTGTTCGCCGAGCTAATAAATAACTACCTGCCCTTGCTTTAGGGATATTTTTGTCCACACTGCCAGAAAGCACTTCACGGTGCATTTCATGTGCAAATGGTTCCTCTTCTGTTTATTAATCGATCAGTGTGACAGTTAAATCGGGTCCTTAGAAGTAGCTTTTGAAGATCCACATCTGACAGTACCTGAGACCAGAAATCTAGGGTGAGAAAAACATTGTTGCTGAGCTAAGCAGAAGTGGGTCATTCAGAAACCCCTTTCAATAAAATAAAATAAAAACATCACAAAAAAATAAAATCTGAATCTTGAAGAATCCATCGTGTGCTGTGCAAGCAGTGCCCTTACTCAAAAACCTGAATTGTTTTAGGGGCGGTCTGAATGGTTTATTTCATATCAATGATCCCTGAACATGTGGCACTGAATTATGGAAGTTGTTCATTGGTGACCGTGCTGTGTCTTGGGGGTGTGTTTATACATCAGTGACTGATATTGGGTTTGTTTTTGTATGTCAAAGACTACAGTACTGTACTACTGTTTTGGAGGGGAAGTTGTAGCTTCATAGTTTAGCCATGATTGACTGTAGCATTACAGCGGGGAGCTTGTTGTATTTCAGTGACTGATGTTAATGCACTGCTGCTCTGGGTGGATTTAGGCTTAGAGGTGCACACGATTTCCCCCTGGGGCACGTTGACTTGCATTTCAACTTTTTCACTGGATAGGTGCCATCGAGGGCTGTTTCAAGTGCCCTAGCACAGGTGCCCTCTCTCTCGGTGCTTGGCATCCATCATCAGACAAGCATTTCTATCAAATTGCTTTTCCCAAAGTCAATCCCATGAGGCCTTATGTCCCCTGGGCAAGGAGTTGTTTTATTTATTTAAACATCACAGGGCCAAGTGCCATGGTCATAGTTCAGCGTCATTCCATCTTTCTCATGGTGACAATCAATCAAACTCTAGGTTTCAGACCCAGAATGATTAATGGTGCTGTTATATAGTGTTATCCATGCACTGAAACTTTTCATTGGCATGCACTCAAAAATAACAGGCATCATAAGTGACTCAGGAAAATGAGGGACATACAAATATGACACACACACACACACACGCACACACCTGTATGAGCTGCTTTTTCAGGAGATTCAGAAATAAACCTGTCATGTGTGTGATTTCTGACACTCACTTAAATGGCTGACCTGTAAAAAGGTCAAGATCATTTTATTATATGTGGAGTTAATTGTCTTCAAGTAATGTCATGATCTGGTATGTTCAAGGGCTACTGCACAATTATATTTAGATGCTAGCTGATTTCTCATCTGGCTACTTCTTTGCTGTACTGCCCTGTTCCAAATATGACCCATTTCTTAAACAGAATTCTTTATTGTTTCCATTAATACATGAACAGTTTCATTTTGTTTATTATAGTATAGCTTTTGGGTCAGTCCAATACATTGTGTGGTTTAACAGTCACCTAATTTTAATATGTTATAGGTTTGCAGTTTATGGAACACTAAAGTATAAACCTTGCCATAAAAAAGGAAGGAAACCTTACTGAAACCATTTATTTTGAAAACAATACAATTTCCCAATGCACTTATGCTCTAATAAAACATTTCCTTGGTGATACCAAACACACAACATGAGTCATTAAACCCAATTATATATTCCATTGTAATATTCAGAATTCTGCAAAATGAGAGAAATCTCAACTCATTGAATATTTTAAAGAAAATAGCTTCGACCTTATATTAGATGAGTTTTGAACCATTCGGGATTTAAGATAATGATGGATAATTTCCCTTGGTCTAGATCAATAAATCATGATAAATATAAGCAACAAAATGTCAATTACAACAACAGCATATACTAATATATATCTTCTTATAATAAGTCATTTTTTGAGGAAAATTATTTTTTTGCCTAAGTCATCTCTTCATGATGGTGGCCACCTCTGGTAAAATTGCCTACATCCTTAATTAAAAAGATCATGCTGTTCCTACCCTGGTAGTATAATGGCCTACGCCTAGAGTGTGACTTAGGCCGTTTTATTTTTGATTGTCACAAGACAATGTGACTTAGGCAATTCTACAAGCTTTCAAGATGGCAGCTGCTTGCCTAAGTCTAAGTCTAAGTAATTTTGCCTAAGTCAGGTTTAAAATTGCCTAAGTCACAACGGCATGTTCGTAAATTGGCCTAAGTAATCTAATCCTCTTATGTTGCATAATTGACAGACAGCGTTATTTGCATGTCAATAGTCACATATTGTCATAACCTTTTTGTGTGAAATGATTAATAAATATCATATATTCTATATTTGGTTCAGTTTATAATGTTTTTTGAAAAACTTGAAAATATGACTTTAAGAAGGTGACGATATGTGATTTGTTATCAGAGCAAACAGGCAGGTGATTTAAGAAAAGCGCTGCTTATCCCTCCACCTTGGCTTCACAGTAAAATGTTCACTGTTAAATCAACTCTGATAGAGTACATTTTACCCTGACAGAGTACATTTGATCCTTCTTGGACTAAAAATTTTAATTAACACTGACCATTTTACTGTGTGGGTTTATCATCTTGCTTAAAAGATGCATCTGTATCTGTCACTGCTGTTTTTTTTAAGGCTGAAATCCTGCAGTATTAATGATAATGCTTGCCGGTTAAAGCTTGAAATGACTCACAGGATGTGTATGAGAACTTCAAAGATCATCCAAGGAAAGGTTTTGGAGGCATCCGTGTTCACATGCGAGTGATCTCTACAACACATGATTCAAGTAAAATTTTCACCAGGTGGGAGTTTCATATAGTTGACCGGATTTAAACAGATGCTTGCTGCCATGTGTGTAATATATATATATAAGCAACCCCACTTTGGCCCCAGGAAAGCAGCTGGACTCTTCTAGATTACAACAGTATGTCATCAATAGCTGAGCACACTCAGCAAATCCAAAATGTGAAAACCTATACTAAAAGTGGCTTGAGTGCATTAAAAATAAGCCTCAGTCAAATCAAAAGCAAATCAAATGTTTGATTAAAAGTGTATAATTGTAAAGATAAAGTTGAGAGGGTAGGTTTAATATGTATAAAAACCTAATGTATGCCCAAATGTATAAAATACCATACTGCAATGGGATTATGCAACCAAGTACAGCATAGGTTACAGGTTAGCAATTGCACTTCCTTTTGAATGTCAAGATTGCTTTCCTTTTTTTATTAATTTCAGGTGAGGCATCAATACCGTTCTGTTCAAGCGGAGTTTCACATGTCACATTTCAGAAATGCGGAGGGCACCGCAGTGGCAGGAGGCATCGGATGGTAATTGAAAGGGCATTTCAGAAAGTGGTTTTGGTGAAGCGGAGCTTGCACCATTCATTAGAGATGTCATAAATGGCAGATAAATGCTCTAAAAAAGAGAGGTAAATCGCTCAAACGTCAAACTCAAAATTAGAGCGATGGAAATGATTCGCCGTGCACACACACTTGGAAATCTTTCCCGTCATCAAATTGCACTGGGCTGCTGAGTTCAGACAGAAATTGGTTTCTGCCAGCTGGAAGATAGTGTCACTCTGGATGCCTGCATTTTTTTTCCATCACGTTTTCCATCACGTGGGAGTTTGTTGAAGCGGTCAGCAGTTACTCCTGGCTCTATACCTGAGACCTAGGCCAGTTTTAACCCCCTGAGGTCCGTGCTTAGCTGAGAGAAGCTTTGTGATTTTGGTGTCGTCTGATATTTATCTCAATTTCATCAACTTAACACACATTTACTCCAAAGTGTTTGATATTTTTATTTGAAGGACAATCACAGCTACATTTATATGCCATCAATAGTTTGGTCAGTATCATATGCAGCTTGTAAATAGATCTACAAACACACAAGTTATAAAGAGTACATTTTTCTGCCGTCACAAAAGTTGTGAAAGCACACACTAAACTATAGTGATGAATTGTTTTGCCAATATGAGTTTGTTCATCAAGGTCTTGGTTATGTAAGGATGTCAAAATAGTTTAGCACATCTGAGATCTAAATAGCTAAATCCTGTTTTTATCAGAACTGGTCAAATTTATTTCAGGCTGTGGGAGGGCTAAATGCTAAATACCTGAATATTCATGATCCACACCTGAGGGCTGTCCACACCTGGATCTGTCAGATGGGCCATCTCTCTCGCAAAGGCCATCAGACAAAGACAAAAGCCATCAGAGTAAGCAATAGTCATGCAGAGCCATGCAGAAGACAGAAAAAAAAATAAGTTTTTTTTATTTTGGAAGATTTATTGAAAACATCAAACTATATGCAAAAAAATATGCACACGAACAAACAAGTTCTCTAGAGGCAAGAAACATTCATCACAATAGGTACTATCAAGCTAAGCTAGATAATGTCCAAGCGCCGAAACAAAGAATGCCAGCTGGTTAAATATCCTCCCGTTAATTATTCGCAGCAGTTCGCAATGATTCTGATTGTTTCCGTATAGCGTCACAAGACGTGGAATTCATATATTTTCACGAGTATTTGAAAACATGGGAAATAAAATAAATATCAGCATACACAGTCTGTTACTGGCAGATCGTAACCGTAAACACAGACAAGATGCTATATAATGTTGGGACATTTTATGTGTTGTTTACACGGCGATTTCACTCATGGCCCCACGCCCCTCCCTGGAACTAGCACCTAGTTACCATGTCAATAGAAGGGGGAAGGTACTTCTAGGTAAAACAGAGGGTAAAAGGCAAGGTTTACTTTTGGTCTAATTAACCTAATTTAAAAAATCTCATATTATTTGCCAGTGCTCAAATCGGAAAGTCGCGATTCTAAGGTTTCTGTCAATGTTTTTGCCGCGTGTGTATGATCAAATCTTGCGACGTTAGAAATAGTAATATACTTTTATTTCTGCTCGGATCGGCGGCGATCCAGTTGACCTCAGGGGTTAAAGGAAAAATTGCTTCACATATATCAATGGACGTCTCATTTAGCATAGGCCTACCATAAAACTGTGTTCTGTATGTAATAGCTGTGTATTACACATTTATATTACATAGATAAGAGGGATAAGTTAGGTACTTCCCCTTGTTCATGTGGATTCAAGGATCCCCATGAAAAAAAACTTTTTATATACTGTCGGTCATACATTTTAAATTTTTTTCACATACTCACATACTATCCAGTTCCTTCCAATTTTTATTTTGTAATCTTCTCTCTTGAGTTTGGATGTGCAATACTGTTAGGTATTCTAGGAGATCTAGAGACAGCAATGGGTAGTCCAGAACAATGTTTTCACTGTATGCCAGTAGCCTTTGATTTGTGCTTTGGATAACTACGTATCTTGCTGGAATGCCTTTTTACAACAAAGCTTGCAACATGCAACAATCTATGCTTTGTAGCAGTGGGAAGCAGGCATTTTGCCACAGTGTCCTGTTATAACTCAGAATCCATATTTCTGTCACTTCTGACAAGGGCACAGGGGGCATATAAATCGCTCTCAAAGAAAAAACAGATCTGATCCCATATTTCAAAGATAGACAGACATTCTTCCTTGACTCAAGCTTCACCTAGGTTGACCGGATTTAAACAGTACAAATTCAAGAGAAGCAGAATGATTTGGGGGGGCAATGTTTGATGGGAAAAGAATATTCAAAATGATGTTTGTTGGGGGGTAATGATTTTATTTAAAATGTGGGAAAGCTCCCTTTGATACAGGGTGAAGAACAAGTCAAAATGCGGGACTGTTCTGCACAATGTGGGACATCTGGTCACCCTGGCTTTGCCTGGCTCTCCGCTGATGAATAAGGCCATAAGGCTCAGTTCCTCTTGCCACACAACATGGTCCAAAGTGTCATGAAAATGCAGTCTGACAAATCTGTAACTTCTGTCTTCTTCCATGAGCACCACATACATACAGCCAGTATGTCATTTTTGAAATGTTGCATCTCGAAAACTTTCAAGAGGATGCCCAACGGCTTGACTTTGCCTACCTAACTCATATTTTGTACCAAGGAGAGGAATCAACACAAAAAGCAAACTGCAAAACAAATGATTTGTAAATGGTTAGGAGTATATTTGTAAAGACCAATACGTTATTAATATGGTCTTTGCAAATGCATAACAAACCATTTAAAATCATTGAATAATCGGGGCGTGGCCGGGACGTCGAGGATGTAGGACACGTCTCTCTATTGCTCCTGAGTTGGTGACCAAATTTATATATTTAATCTCGCTAAATCGTGCATGTCTTTGGTGGTCAAGCGTCTAAAGAGTCCTTTAAACGATTCACACTATATTTGAGGACTTTGAAATTGAAATGTCATCTAACCGACCGAAAACGGAGTCTGCAAGAGCAGGCCGTAATAAGCCTGCGCCCTCTCCTGAATCTGATCCGCTCCCAACATCGGGTGCTACAGCTAGTGCTGACAGCATGACAGTACTGACCGCGGAAATGTTACAATCCATGATGGGCTCTCTCAAAACCGATATTTTTAGTAAGATTGACACTTCAGCTACCACTCTCAGATCAGAGATGATACTAGTCAAAGACGAGCTTAAAAGATCTATCGAGAGGATCCAGAATAAACTCGACGCACATGGAGTCGTTTTTTATCGAGCTGGAGCGCGGTGCTACAGATCACAGCACTCGGATTACCGAGCTAGAGGCGAATGTCGGCTCACTAACAACTAGGGTCACATACCTGGACAACAGATGCGAGGACCTGGAAGGTAGAATGCGGAGGAACAACATCCGTCTTCTGGGAATACCGGAGGGAGTGGAGGGCTCGCGACCGACAGAATCCGTAGCCGGGCTGCTTCAGGAGCTGCTCGGCCTGGATGAAAAACCGCTGCTAGACCGGGCCCATCGCACCCTGCGGAGCCGACCCCGGGAGGGTGAACCTCCGCGACCATTTGTCATCAGGGTGCATTTCTTTCACGTCCGGAACGACATGCTGAAGAGATCTGGAGATGCGTCTCCTCTCCTCTACAAGGGTAGAAGAGTCTCGATATTTCCGGACTACACCACGGCTGTGGCCAAGAAGCCGGGCTAGTTTTGGAGATGTGAAGCGCCAGCTGCGCGCCTGTCCGGGCGTGAAGTATGGTCTCATCTACCCTGCGGTTCTGAGACTGACCCTGCCGGACAGCTCCACACAGGTTTGAAGACCCGGCTGTTGCGGCCGATTTCATCAAAAACAGGGTGAAAAAGCTGTTATGCCACCGCCGGGTCTGTAGCTCAAAATATCAGTTGGCTGGTCTGGTTGGCAGGCTAGTTAGCGGGCTAGCTGGTAGGCAGATTAGCTAGTGAAGTTGGTCTTGCAGTGCTCATTGTTGACATTTGAACGCAGCTGTTTTTTTTTTATTTTCAGTACATGTTGGAGAGTGAAGCTAGACTTGCAGAGCTCATTGTTGACACTTGAATGTAGTGGGTTTTTTATTTTTATTTTCAATACATGTTGATGAGTACATAGCGGACTACTCACATTAATGTGATATAATGTGGAGATATATTTTATTCCACTTACATTACTGCCTACTATTTGTGTCATTCTCATTTCATTTTGTTTTGATCTGAGCTGCCTGCACTGTCAGTATTTGGCTGTTTACATGGTTGAGGCTCAGTTTTGCCACTTTATAGATTTTGTACCTCTCTTAACTGAGTTAGTTTTCCTCGGGTCCTAATGTTATTGGAGACCGACTTATGCACATTTGTTTTATTCTAGTTCAATGGTCACAAATCTCAGGTAGCTAAGAGTAAGCTAGCTAAGTTGGTATGCGTTGCTCTAAAGGTTTTTGCATTTAGGGGCTGCGCATCTCAGTTGGGGAGATGCTTGGCAAGAGGGATTTTGTGGGAGGGTTTTTTTCCTTCTGTATTTGTGTTTTGTTTTCTTGTGTTTTGTCACTTGTTTTTGTTTTTTGAATTTGCACTATTGAGGTCAGCCAAAATATTTAGCTTGTATTATGTCTTGTCCTTAACATGTCCCCTCTCTCTTAAGACATGACTCAGCCTGACGTAGCTCATCCTGCTGGAGGGAATGGTTTTAATTTTCTCACATGGAATTGTAGGGGCATTAACAACCCAGTTAAACGCAGTAAGGTTCTCCACCACCTCCATCAGTTGAAAGCTCACATTATCTTCCTCCAAGAAACTCATCTCAAGGTATCACAACACTCATTACTTAGGTGCAGATGGGTGGGTCAGGTGTTCCATTCCTCATTTCAGAGTAGGTCAAGAGGGGTGGCTATCTTACTTCACAAATCGGTACCTTTTATATGTTCTAATGTGATAGCTGATCCCAATGGTAGATATGTAATTGTCAGTGGTAGGTTATTCAATATGAAGGTGGTTCTTGTTAATATTTATGGTCCTAATTGGGACAATGGTGATTTTTTCAAATCGGTTTTCTCCACACTCCCTGATATGTCCTCCCATATGTTGATCATAGGCGGTGACTTTAACTGCTGGTTGGACCCACATTTGGATCGATCCTCCACTAAATCTACTACTTTATCAACCTCAGCTGGGGTTGTCCGTGACCTTTATGTCTGATTTCGCTGTTTCAGACCCTTGGAGAACATTTAATCCATCTGGGAGGGCATACTCTTTTTCTCTTCGGTACACCACACTTTTACACGCATAGACTACTTCCTTGTAGATGATAGACTTCTCCATTCCATATCTTCGTGCTTATATAATCCAATTGTGGTTTTTGGACCATGCCCCTGTCACTATGGGAGTAGTCTTTCAAACAGCTAATAATCAGAGACCGCCTTGGCGGCTTAACACTCAATTACTCAGTGACGAAAATTTTATTAACTTTGCTTCGGCCCAAATTGACTTTTTTATGGATACAAATAGAACCCCAGGTATCTCTGCGTCTACCCTATGGGAAACTTTGAAAGCTTATCTCAGAGGTGAAATTATTTCCTACACCACATATGAGAACAAACTTAAAAAGATAAATTGTCCATGCTAACACGTCGCATTGCCCAATTAGATAATGCATATTCCATTTCACCATCTCCAGATATTTATAAGGAGCGCTTAACTTTGCAAGCAGAATTTGACACTTTGCTAACAGATCAAGTTACTGAGCTGCTTGTCAAGTCTAGGAGCACCTACTATGAACAGGGAGACAAAGCCAGTAAGTTATTAGCACACAAGTTGCGTCAAGTTTCATCCTCACATCAAATTCCCAAAATTCATACATCATCCGGAATATCATTAGACCCTAGGGAGATAAATGATGAGTTCAGAAGTTTCTACCAGTCTCTATATACTTCTGAAAGTGATGCTGATTTATCAGAATTTGATGACTTCTTCCACTCCCTTGATGTACCTTTAGTCAACCAGGATTTGGTTAAAGAATTAGAACAACCAATCACTGTTGAAGAATTGTCTAGAGCTGTCAAATCCCTTAAATCTGGGAGAAGCCCAGGGCCTGACGGTTACTTGACAGAGTTTTATAAAAGCTTTTCCCCAAAATAGCCCTATTCTAATTGAAATGTATAATGAAGCATTTGTTAATGGTATTCTTCCACAGACTCTCACTCAAGGACTATCTGTTTGATTCTTAAAAATAATAAAGACCCTCTTGAATGTGCATCATACCGTCCAATTAGTTTGTTAAATGTTGACTATAAAATATTAGCCAAACTTCTGGCAACACGCCTGAAACAGTCCTCCCATCAATTATCTCTCCTGATCAAACAGGATTTATTAAAAATAGACATTCATTCTTCAATCTTAGGCGACTATTTAATATCATGTACAATTCCTCTGACACCAACACCTCTGAGGCCATCATATCCCTGGACGCGGAGAAAGCGTTGACAGGGTGGAGTGGAAGTACCTTTTCTATACACTAAATAAATTCGGCTTTGGTTCAAAATTCATTACTTGGGTAAGACTTCTGTATGCGTCCCCCAAGCCTCTGTCAGGACTAATAACACTCAGTCAGGCTGTTTCCCTCTGCAACGGTCAACACGCCAGGGTTGCCCTCTTAGCCCTTTATTGTTTGCTCTCACCATAGAACCCCTTGCAATAGCACTTCGTTCCAACCCTCTTATCAAAGGTATAGTTAGATACGGACATGAGCACAAGGTGTCTTTATATGCAGATGATTTATTGCTATACACATCTAATCTTTCTGTTTCTGTTCCTGCTGCCCTTGCTACTATTACATCCTTTGGTCATTTATCAGGGTATAAACTGAATCTCAGTAAAAGCGAATTGATGCCGCTTAATGTGACTGCGGAAAAATTCCCATTACATACCTTGCCATTCAGAGTTCCTCATAGTTGTTTCACTTATCTTGGTGTACAGGTCACGAGTCGATTTGAAAACCTTTTTCGGGCCAACTTTTCTCGCTTTTAACCCGCACTAAGGATGATTTTGAACGCTGGTCAGTGATGCACCTCTCTTTAGTAGCGAGAATTAATTCTGTTAAAATGAACACACTCCTAAATTTTTATATCTCTTTCAGTGCCTACCGATCTTTCTTCCCAACACATTTTTCAGAAAATAGACGGCCTAATCCTACCTTTCATATGGGATAAGAGGACTCCTAGGATACGAAAACAGCTCTTGCAGAGACCCAAGTCAGACGGAGGTCTGGCGCTACCAGATTTTAGATTTTATTATTGGGCGGCTAATCTTAGGGTCATTCAGTTCTGGTTGCGAGGTGGAGAGATGTCCCCATCCCCAATTTGGTTAAAGATGGAAGCTGCTTCATCTATACCGGCATCATTGTCTTCCCTCGCTCATTCCTCCATTACAGGCCCTTATTCCTCTTTCACCAAGAATGTATGTGTCAAAACAACATTGAGGATCTGGAATCAATTTAGACGCCATTTTGGGTTTCAGACAACCTCTCTTTCTGCTCCGGTGGCCTCGAACCCTGCTTTTGCCCCATCTATGGTTGATAGTGCTTTCTCAATATGGTCTAGTCTTGGTATAAAAAGGTTTAGAGATCTCTACATTGACAATACATTTAGTACGTTTGAGCAACTAGTAGTTAAATTTGGTCTTCCCAGGCATCATTTTTTAGATTTTTACAGATCCGGAGTTACGTCCGCAATTTGGATCCTCGTTTCCCCACCCTTCCCTGTGAAACACAGTTTGACACCTTTCTTACCCCGCTTCCCACTCTGAAAGGTACCTTGTCAATAATTTATAGACAAATTTGTTCTTTGAGAATTGCCTCACTTAATGACATTAAATCCTCATGGGAGGAGGAACTGGGGGAGGGAATATCTGATGGGCTGTGGGAGAGGCACTCGGAAGGGTACATACCTCTTCGATCTGCGCCCGGCATGGTCTCATTCAATGCAAAATCATTCATAGGGCTCATTGGACCAAAGCGAGACTAGCGAAAATTTACAAAGACATAAATCCTAACTGTGTGAGGTGTAACCAGTCTCCTGCTAATCATGTGCACATGTTTTGGTGTTGCTCATCTCTTGACGGTTTTTGGAAAGATATTTTTAGCACACTTTCGGAAGTATGTGACACACAGATCAAGCCAGACCCTTTTATTGCGCTATTTAGGGTGCCCTCGCCCACATTGCAACTGACCAATATTAATAAGATTTTATCGCCTTTGTTACCCTGTTGGCGAGGCGATTGGTTTTGCTTAGTTGGAAATCCTCTGTACCCCCTTCTCATGCTCTTTGGATTAAGTCTGTTTTAAATTGTATAAAGCTGGAAAAAATTTGGCACACACTCAAAGGGTCTCTAAACAAATTCTGTGCAATGTGGACCCCCTTCTTTTCTTATGTTAAGCAACTTCATTTCCCTGTTATTCCAGAGTGATGTGTGTGTGTGTATATATATATACATATTTTCTCCTCTTTATTGATGTCCTTGTTGGATGGAGGTGGGGGCGTGGCAAGCTCTGGTGATGTAGGAGGCAGGGTGTATGTGTACATGATGTCTGTGAGGGACTGTGCTGAGTTGGCTGGCCTGCGGACAAGTGCATTGAAATATGTATACTTGTATTTATTTATTTTCTTCTTTTTCTTTATTTTAGTTAATTTGTTTTGATTTGATTTGATTTCTTTTTCTTTTTTTTTTTTTTTTTTTTTTTTTTTTTTGAGGGTGTGTTTTTGTACCTCATCATGTTCTGGTGTGTTATTGTATTGTCGGATGTGTTTTGTGTTTATGCTGAACAACTCATGAGGACAATTATTTTGTGAATGTTGATTGTGCAGAAAATCCAATAAACAAAGTTATAAAAAAAATAAAAATAAAATCATTGAATAATGATCAGTTACCAATTAACTAGTTATAAAGAGTTAACTAATCATTTATAAATAACAGGTTAAAATCGGCTATAAATCCTAAACAAATTGTTTACTAATATTGTAAATAATGATTTAGTAATCATTCATTGATCATTTGTTTATAGTTAACACATAATTTTCTAATGATATAACCCCATAACTGTCACCGGCCTGCTACCGGGCCGCCTACATCACATAGCACGTTCTCTTTTAAATACCATGCTTAAATGTACTGAAAATATGGACATGTGTTATATGCACAGATCGGCTGGAATCTCATTGTTTCAACAATACATGCAAATTCACTTCAACTGCGATGTTGCAAAATAAATCCTGTCCCAATTCAAGGCAGAGTACTCTAGGAGAATAGCTGTACCTTACCTTTGGTGAAGAAAATAAGTCTAGAAGTCTACAGATAATGTGGGCATCCTGATCACCATAAGGGTCTAATGAACAGAAGTAGTGATGCTGTTTTGTCACAAGAGCAAGCCAAATTGAGTTCCAAAGTTTTCTTTGGGATTTGTATCGCCAACAACAGCAAAGATGTCATTCTTCTGGGTCTACAAGATATATGAGTATTTTTCACATAGGAAAGTGTTGTATCCTCATGATGGTAAATCTTTGCTACAAAATAAGCCCACACCCGTCATTCTCTGATAAGTATTGGCCAAACAGACCCCTCTGAATGGCAACTAGCCCCATCAGTAATATGATCATGTGGCATGATCCAGGGGCATAATTGATACTACTTCCCTCCATATATGCTGAAATGTGTCTATGGTTCTAGCCAATGTGCTATCCTTTACAATGATATAAGGTTTCTTTTTGACATGCTGGACAAGAAATGTGTGTGCACATGACATGTGACTCATTTATTGCTTTTCAAACATGAGATTCGACACAATAAAACAATAAAAGCCTGCTTTATTGTATTTTGATCTTCAGACTTTTTTTGTTCTGGCAACTGATACAAAATTAAATTAAATGTTTTGACCACAGGATGGTACTTTTCAGGTTGACAACTGGTTGAGACATTGTTCTAGGAAAACAATGATGTAGGATCACACTTACAATGCTTTATCTTGATATTCTGATCATTTTTGGAAAGCAAGCAATTGAAACATGCTAATATTAGACTTAAAATATTAGAAATGTCTTCTGAAAAAATAATTATCCCTTGGTGCCAGTTCTTGCTAGTGCTATAAAAAGGATAAATGCCATGATTTTATATAGTCAGTTGAGTTCCACATTTGTCTTGGAAATCAAGGACCTACTTGCACAACTAAACTAAATCCTTAGTGAAGCATTTTTCTGAAAGAAGTGTTTAGATCAGCAACTAACATCACCATTAATATAAGTCCAGCTCCAGCTCCTGATCTGCCTATGAATATGCACACAATGACACCAATCTCATTCATAGAACTCTTACCAATGTTCATCTCATACAGGTAGGTGCACTTCAACGCCTGGGCCAAAGAATATAAAATAGAGCATCTATAAATCTTGAAAATGTTCGTTTCTTAATTGGCATAAGACACAATAAAGCTTGTTGCCTTATTCTGTCCAGTGTTTTCTGTCCAGATAATGTGACGTTGCACCTCCCCTCTCTGCATCACAATTTCTCTTGCAAAATATAGATATAATCAAGCAACATAAATATCATCAGCAGCTGTATTCAGAAGGATGCACTCTCCAATGGGCCATCCGCCACAAGGCAGACGCTTGAGGCAGACGTTATCGCTCCTCTCTTTTTCTCTTCTCCGACGTGAAACTAATCGGAACTGTTTATCAGCTACTCAGAGAATTGCCTCTATCTCTCTCGCAGATGCCGTTAGCTGATGACCTTTCGCTAAATGAGAGAATTTCACAGACTGCTAGTTTTGGGTAAGTGGGAGAGATATTTGTCTTCAACATTTACTCTCAGTGGAGCTTCAGAGGGTTATTGAAGTGGGATGTAGAAGCATGTTAGTGTGACGTAAAATAAATCTAAAATATTATCAGCACAAGATTTTTTTACATCTCTGAGGTTGAATGATTGAAGGGCAGAGACACTGATTGTATAGCCTCCAGTTGTATTGGATGTACGTCAAACATTTCTAAACACAGGCAGCAAACCCAATCTGTAGAATTTATCATCCGGTGTGCCGATTGAGAACACTCCAGTACTCCAATGTATTGTAGCCTTGCCAGAATTCTGCGTACCAGGCACAAATTTTGAGGTCAAAGTCTGCAGGTACACGTGTATCACTATATACCATGCAAAAATGAGGCTTCATTTTTAAAAGGTTAAAGAGTTATGAGACAGAACCTGTTGTATTTGGACCTTGCGTGAAATAACATTTCTCATGAATTGCAATGAAAATGAAAGTGAGGTGACTTCTAGCTTTTACAGAAGATACTGACGTTTCAAACAAACAAAACAATGCTCAACCATTCGTCCACACACTGGGGTATTTTTGGGAAAAAACTGTTGTGGAAAAAGATTAATGAGTCAAATTCATTTAGTGAAATGTTTAGAATAAATGTGTCATACATTTATTCTTATTTTATTAAAACATATATTTTTAATGAAATGTTTAATAAATGATCACTTACCTACAGCAGGGATCTCAAACTCCAGTCCTAGTGGGTTACAGTGTCTATAGGTTTTTGATGTTTCCTTTCAATCAGCAGCTAATTTAGGCCTGGGAAGCAATGTGTGTGGGCTCTTAAGCACTAAAGTCAGGCTTTAACCTGGCACTACAGAACCTAGCTTGCACTCATGGCAAGTACATTTACCAACTCAGCCACTAAGCTTTTATTTTTCATTTGGTACTTTCAGAGAGAAAGATGCTATTAGAGTCTAAACGCTCCTGATAAAATTGCTACGTTAGCAATACTGCTGCAGCATTACTTCCCAACATCACCCCACTGAATTTTATTGGTGGTTCACAATGTATATTTAGCTGCATATGGAAAGAAAGCTGTAATTGGCTGCTCTGAATGGGGACATTAAAACAATCAATTTAACTTTGAAAAATATGGTTGGTGACTGGTGGTTTTTGAAAGAAACATGACATAAAGAGGGTTGAGATATAAATTGAGCTCTCTATTTAAAAATTAATGAAAAGTGGGGAAAAACACAGGGGCCTGGATTTAATCATTTGTCTTTCACATTTTCTCCTAATGAATTGCAAGAATGGTTTTCTTCAAATTGCTTTGAAAAATGAATAGGGTTTTGAGATGGAGCTGCAGGTACTCAAGAGGAACCGCACCTGTATATGGGCCACAGTAAACAGAATAAAGGATGAGAGAAAGTTGAATAATTTCCTCCTGGGCAGAGCAGCTCTCCAGTGCTATCCAAACATTTCATCTTAAAAAAAAAAAAAATTCTCAGTTGTATGAATCCCTGACAGGCCCAAGACGATAGTATGCCCTAAAGGAGAGCTGTGTGAGAAGTCCTTTCCCTACGAGACAGATACTTTTTCTACCATTAAGGGTGAGTGTTTACCTCCTCCCAGGATCCTGGCGAGCATGCACAAAGCAATGGCTGAGTAATGGCAGGAGATTCAGCTCCCGAGGTCTCTGAATTAACAGGAGTGCCACAGAGTATTTAAGGGCTGCTGCTGAATACATGGCAAACATAGCTGATGGATACATATTCAACAAGGGGCGGTAATGGTCTAATAACTCAAAGTCTTGGAAAGTGGCTCTGGCCCAGTGGTCAAGTGGAATCACAGATATGCCTATATTGTAATAAGGAATCAGCCCTTATCTCAACCGTAATTGCTCAGCTTGCCACCTTTTTTGGGGGGGAGGGTTTTGCGTTCTCTACCTGGAGGGCAAAGGGCCAAAGGCAGTGCGAGGAATATGAGCCCAGGGAGCCAAGGGTAACACAACTATCTGATATGAAAGTTTAATGAGCTCCCCGTTTGACATTGCGATTTTTCATCGGGTGCTAGACCGGGGAGCGAGGCCAGAAGCCATATGTAGATGAGCTTTACTTTAGAGGAACCTCGGCAGCAGCCGGCCAGTGCTGTGGGGGATCCACCGGTGATGAAACGATAACGTCTCTTAATGCGCTGGGAGAAATCCATAAGACATGGCTTAAAGTATGAAAGTGGTGCCATTTCTCACCTGTCAAATCCAGTCTGGCTACACCTTAGGGTTACTGCTCTGGCCATATCGGTGCCAAAGGTCATGCATTATATGAAAGGCTCCCGGGCTTCCAATTAATTTACGAGAGGAGCCTCCTTCCCACCAGAACTGCACTTTCATGACAGGTGAGTACATTTACACTTATGTCCTTGGGTGAGGTTCACCATTGCCCATCAGCTTGTCAGCATTCACATTTATTCAAATATTCTCTTCCAACAAAGGATGTTTGGACAATACGACGATGATTTTAAAAATGGCCTTTTCAATTTGTGTCTAATTTTTATGATTTGATTATATTATTATATGATTCCCCTTATGGTGAAACTCCTGGAAACATTTTGCACTCCACATGGGGAAAAAAAACATTAACTATGATATATAATACACCGGAGCCATTTTATAAATTGTTCTAAATAAAATGCACAAAAGTCATTTCTTTAATAATTCAGAATGTTTATGTGTGATGTATAATTCAAGGATCATTTTCGAACCAGGATAAATCCCACCCGAGTCCTAGAAGAAACTTTAATGGGACTACGAGAGGTGGGATAAATCTCAGAGGTATCCACAGGTGAGTTATTCTTATGGAGGCTATCAACTTGAAACTACAGCATTATTCTTTAGTAGATCATATATCTTCAGGTCCGCTTCTCACAGGAGTATAAATATGAAAGACCGCAATGCTAAACATCACGCTCAAAGGACAGTCAGTGCCGTGGATCAATAAAGCAATCCATTAACCCTGACCTCTGTGCTCTGTAACCACGTTAACTCTTCTGCCCCATCAGACTCCTGCGCTGTGTGTCTCAGGCAGCCGTCCACACGCTTGTGTTATTCAAATTTCCACAGCTAAATCTTCCATATAATGTAAGTGCTGCAAGTCCTCATCTCTTCTGTCTTTTTTGTTTTTATTAGAAGCAAAAGATAAATGTGTAAATACGAAACAGCACATGCACATAGGTCATGAACGGTATTTATTAATAAATAAATCAGAGTAAACCAGTTCATATGAGGAACCCGACATTACTATTTATGTACCAATTTTTGCTCACAGTACTGTTTTATATTTGTACACATACTGTAGCTTATGAGAGTTTAGCAACCACCTGCGAGTTCAGTAAGCACCAAAATGAACTGTTTGTGAAGACAAAAGTAACACTTGAATTTATTGGTAAATGTTAAGTACAAATTAAAAGGGAAATGTGGCCTTGGTTGTGGTAATGTCCACTGGGACAAACAGTTTATGTTTGAGATAACATTTTAAAAAGTAAGACATTCTTCAACAGTAGAATACAGCCGTTTTTAAATAAGAAAAAAGCCACTAATTTGCCTTAATGGCTATATTTGAGAGAAACATACAAGTTCAGCCATAGAGCTTTTCTCTCTACGTACTCAACTGGAGGAGACTACGTGACAGTTTTCTCTTGCACTCATACACATTTTTGCATATCTTTTCTCAGATGTGACTTGTCTAGTCTGGTGTTAAAACTCTTCCAAATAGTAAATTAAAAATAGGTTGTGTTCACCCCTGGGGCACAGTGGAGCAAACATTCTGGAGGGGAGTCACAAGATAACCTGTCTATTTTGGTTCTAGGTCATGATTTAAAGTTTAATATTGTCAGAGGTTACAGGCACACAGTGGTAAGGGATTATTACACAATAGATTAGAAAAATCAAACCTCCTCATTAATTAATACTGCACACCTGCCAGACTCAGGGCTATGCCAAAGCTGTAATGGATACACGTACAACCACTTAGACACACAAGGATAGAGGCATCAATATTATTGAGACTGACAACAGTGACAGGATGTAATTCTACTCTGAATGGACACTAGAGTGAAACCAAGTGGCCATCTTGCATTACACCAAGGTTTCATCAGCCTTGGGCCATACAATTCTCTTCTGCATTGCAACTCTGCTGAGCTTGTAATTAAGGCCTTCGTCATCCTCCTCCTCCTTTCTCTTTCACTCCGTATCGCTGCCCACACCTTGCTGTTCTGCCGTCTCGCACCGTCAACCCGTTGAGGGCATTTTGATGTTTAAATGCATTCTAAGTCATGCTCCCCTCCAGAATGTAATTAATTTTAAGTTGGTCTAATTGACAATCCATAGCTGGTGACTTTTCTCATTTCAGTTGGTTATGCTCGCTTGGGAAATGAGCTCCTCTGTGGTGTGGCTCTTCCTTGCATGAGTTGTCATGGGCTGGTTCTAAGTTGAATGATTCTATATAAAAGTCTCCTTGTTTAAGAAAAAAAGTGCATGCGAGGCTTTAAACTTACCATTGAAAATGTGTGTTCATATCAGCCAAAAGCTATTTGTTCCTTTAAAGCTTTTGCCATGGAAAATAGTTTTTATTACTCTTAAGAGAGAATTGGCTTTGGGGTGAGCAAAATACATGAACTTTGTAGATTTCGAGTTTGGTGAGCCATCTGAGTAGTCGTTGCTTCTCCCTCATGTTGCTTGCCTGAGGCCAAATATAAAATGTACAGAGATGTGCGATAGATACATTTAGAAACAGCTGTCAGGGGATGTACATTACTGTAGTGTTTCACAGTATATGCTGTGTATGCTTTTTCCAGTTAAATATATGTTATTAATATTACAAAATGATCATTGTTACTGGGAATAACTGTACACAATTGTCAATGGTGAGCAGCACTGTAGTACTTTTTGGTTTCTTTTTATACTCTCCTGAGACTTTGTGAATTAGTCTTTGCACATTTTACATATTAAGCATTTAGCTGACGCCTCCAGAGCAATTTACAAGATGTGCATTAATACTGTACATTGTATGATCGATAATTGTTCACGCAAAAGATCAGTGCAGTAATATAGCTATAGACATTGTTGTTGGCAGCTGCATGCCATACCTATCACAGGAAGGAAAAGGTTAGTAAATGTATTGGTAAACACAACGGCGGTAGGACAAAGGAATCACAGCACGTACTTCGGTAAGTTGAGAAAAAATTAGTGTCCAGTGACAAACGAACTTCCAAAAGTGCTTGTCGATCATACTGTATGAGTGACAGTGCAGTACATACAAAAATAAGAACAATACAAATGATAATAAACACAAAACTACCAGTTGAATGCGGAGCCATTGTCAGTGCGACCTTCCTACGGTGCACCGTAAGTTTTAACTGACAAATGCGAAAATGTAGTTTTTGATTTATATATTTTTAGGAGAGAGAGTTCTGATCACCTATAAAACGAACCGGCCGAGACCAGATAGTCTCCGAGTCTTCAAAAAATAAATAAACAGTGTAATCACTGGGAGGAAAGAAAGTTCCAATTACACTAAGGAGAAAATGCTAATTTTGTCAGTGGGTCTACCACTCATTTGCATAATGAGCCTTTTATTTATCAGTTCTGCCGAACAGTCAGTAAGAGGAGCAGGGAGCCCTTAGTCTCACCTGCTTTGCAGGAAAAATGTCTGGAGTGATAATGCTGGAGTCCCATAGTGTCTCTGAGACACTAGTGTCACTGTAAACAGCACTCTGGAGCACATAGCGGTGGCAAATACACTTTCCGCTGTCCAGTAGGAAGGCAGGAAAGGGCTCATCTATTTTTAATTAAGGTGAAACGCTGAGACCACGGTGGGAGTCTTAGAGAAACCGCTGGCGCTGTACTAACGGGAGCCACCTCGCACCATCTTAATGATTATCACATTCTGCAAACTTGAACCATTATCCTGATTGTGATAATAAACAGTGACGGGTACTTTCAGAAGCTGTAACTTTGCAAAATCACCAGATTAGCCATTTAGATCAATAGGGAGATCAAAGGAGGTGAGAATTCCTTATGTCTTTAGTTTTTTTGTTGTTTGTTTGTTTTTTATACCATGCCCTTCAAAGACAACACAATTACTTACTCACACTATGTGTAAATTAAATTAATCTTAAGTACTTAAGTAATAATTAGCACAATGGTTTCAAATGACAGCAATGAAAACCAGGCAGAAAGAAACACAGGTTACATAAATGAGAAAAGCAAAACAAACAAAACAATTACAGAAAACGGAACAGCATAAACAACAAACGGCCATAACATGTCAAGATTCAGGTCTAATTAAAGAAAAAAAAGTATATAGGAACAACCAACAATACCAAAAATAGAGAAACTAAGAAACAGTGTGTGTATCGCTCAACAGTAGAGCAACTCAGAAGTCTGGGATTATGGCCCAGAGCTCCAAGGTCCACAGTCCAGTGCCCTATAACTAGCACATCATATTGCTGCCTGTCAGTGACAGGTATGGGGAATTTTTTTTGAATTGGCTTTACTGAAAGGCTTTGGATGGGCACGCATCTCTCGGAATAGGTCATTGATCCTTACAGTGTGTGAAAGGAAGGGGTTTGTCAGTAGGCGCGGGGTGTCCTAAAGCCGAGGGCTTGCGCTGAGCGGCCATAAGAAAATATCACCTGAGATGAGGACAAGGTTATTGAGCTGTCCATTCTGACAAAGCTGATTTAGAAGCTGAGAAAAAAGAATAAAACAGGATGATGTGAAATTGCCTGTTTGCCAGAGGGCCTTTGTATTAATTGCAAGCGGCAACAACAAAAGCTGCTGAACCCTTTGTTATCTTTTTATTAACGCCGCTACAGAGGGGTGGTGGGAGGCGGTGAACAGAACACCGCCAGACAATAAGAAACCACTGAGAGCACAGGGAGGATGGAAGGAGGAAAGAGCGAGATAAATGTTTGGCAGACTACTGTATCTCCTTTTCGGGTTCCTTTGTGTCCACAAAGTGCGACTGTGGCCATGCAGCAAAGCATAATTGATATTTATTTGTATGCTTATCCCAGGCAAGTTCAGTCGAACAGAGGCGCATTGAACTGGCTTGCTTTGATTGGCACCCGAATCCCCGTGCGCGTAGGTTATGCTACAGAAATGTGTGGGCTCCTCGCTGATCCTCAAGCCAGAACACAATTTGGTGTTGTAAACAAAAATCTCTTGTCCCCTGGTGTCTGTTTGGAGGGGTGCAGCTTCCACTGGACTGAAGTGACTATGCTAAAACAAACCCCACAAAATGCTTGGCACCATTACTTGGCCCGTGATCTTGAATCTAACTGCACTGTGAGATGACAAGTGAAAAGCAGCCGATCCTTAAATGACAATCTCAGCCTAGTTCTCACTCCGACTGAATGGCAGTTATGGCTACACTTGTGATCAAGAGTGTATGTAGTAATTATATACGTTCAAATGATTGGATTTTGGAAAAATTGACTGAAATTGTTGTTTTAATGCTTTTAAAGGTTTGCATAAAGCAAATTCAATTCAATTCAATTCAATAGAACTTTATTTATCCCACATGGGACAATTTAAAGAGCAAAGACATAATGCTGATGCAAAAACAGAAAACAGAAACACAGCAAGACAAGATTCAGTAGCGGACACATATACACCACTGGTCAGAGGTTTTAGAACACCCCCATTTTCCAGTTTTTATTGAAATTTAAGCAGTTCAATTCCAGTGAATAACCTGAAATGGTACAAAGGTAAGCGGTAAACTGCCAGAGGTTTAAAAAAAAGTTTAGGTTACCAAAAACTGAAAAAATATGTAAATTTCAGAGTTATAAAAAAAGGCCCTTTTCAGGGAACAAGTAATGGGTTAACATGGGTTAACGGTCACTCTGTGCAAGTCGCCGACTCTGGATCCAGCAAAAGAGCCCCAGACCATCACGCTTCCTTCTCCATGTTTTACAGTTGGTGTCACACACTGAGGAACCATCCTTTTGCCTACTCGACGACCTACAAAAACCTTTCAAAATTTCAAGATTTCAAATTTTGATTCATAGGATTCCATAAGACCTTCTTCCAGTCTTCAGTAGTCCACTGGCAGTGCTTCATGGCCCAGGCAAGCCACTTTTTCTTATTTTGCCATCTTAGCAATGGCTTTCTTACTGCCAGAAACTCTCAGAAACTTGTCTTCTGATTTTTTGGTTGTGGCTTTGCGTCTGCCAGACCTCTTCCTGTCAGAGTTTCCTTCAGTTTCCAAGTGCCCTTTGATGGTGTAGGAAACTACTCACTGCCAAAAAATTAACATTATTTTTCAGTTTTTGGTAAAATAAACTTCTTCTTTTTTTTTTTTTACCTCTGGCAGTTTACCACTTACCTTTGTACCATTTCAGGTAATTCACTGGACTTTAACTGCTTACATTTCTGTAAAACTGGAAAATGGGGTGTTCTAAAACTTTTGACCGGTAGTGTATATATACAGTATATATCAATACAGACAACATCAAAAGTACAACTTGCTTTTAGTTCCTAACGATGCTAAAGGGGGTGTTCATTTAAAAGTCTGATTGCTTCGAACAAATGTGTTTTCCTCCTGTTTGTCCTGCAGTGAGGTACCAGAAAGCGTCTCCCTGATGGGAGCAGGGCAAATTCAGGGTGGAGAATGGGGAAACGTGTTCCAGAATTGCAGTGACTTTTCTGAGTGTTTGTTGGGAGTGGAACTCGCTGAGGTTTCTCTGGGGGGGTGCCAATGATTTTGGAACTGATGTTGACAATGCTCAACATAAAGACAGTCAAAGACAGTGACGCTGTCAATAAAGGATGTGTATAACATCCTAGCACTAAAGGTAGTACACTCAAATGTTCAGGTTTTTACTGTAAAGCATGATTTATCATATGGTCACATTTTTTTAAATTCCAGAAGTGGTGTCAATAAAGTAGTAGTATCATGCCAGTTATTCAGTTTATATCCTGGCTCAGATTAACAAATACAACATTGTACTGTTGTTTGAAAATGGTCCGTTTTCCTTTTCTTTGTGTAATGACTGAATAAGAAAAGTTTAAAGAGAAATGGCATGACCATGTGTCAAAAAGTAATATAAATAAATAAATCAATAAAGTACATAATTTCAATTGGCCTGCTATGAAACAAAGTATTGTGTTTTTAAATTGAGTTTTACACTGTTGTAATTACATATTTAGAACCATGTTTTGTCTTGCAATCACACTGGAAATGAGCTAATTGGCTTGACATTTCTTTAGTGGTAATTTAGTGCTAAAAACTCATTACTGGAGTGACAGGCATTATAATTGTTCCTTTCTGCAGGTATTGATGAAAAGGTTTTCTAGTCAACAGTGAATAATTACGTGGTTTGGCTCATTCTCAGTTCTCAGCTTTTGTGAGCCACCCTACTTTCCTCTCTCTCCTCCTCCTTTGACTTACTCTGTCCTCTATCCGCTAAACCCGCTCGTCTCCGCCCCGCCCCTGGCTAACCGATTCCATTCGGGCTAACCGACTGAAGCTGCGTGCGGAAAGGAAATGGAGAAAATCCAAATCCCCTGCAGCTCTGTCTGACTTCCACACTCCTGGCTTCCTTCTCCGCTAACCTCTCCTCTGCTAAGTCTGCATTCTTCCTTTCTAAGATACAATCCTCTGTTTCCAACCCACGTAAACTCTATGCTACATTTTCCTCTCTCCTCACCCCTCCTCCTCCCCCACCCCCCTCCTCTATAACCGCCGATGACTTCTCATCCTTCTTTCACGAGAAGGTTGAGGTCATTCTCGCAACTCCTTCCCCCAACCTCTCCCTCTCCCATCCCGCTACCTAAACCTCCCACTCCTCTGTCCTCCTTCTCACCCCTCCCTGACTCTGACATCCTTCAACTTGTTCTCTCCCACCGTCCCACCACCTGCCCTCTTGATCCCATTCCTTCCCCCTCTTCCAGTCCATTGCTATGGACATCCTCCCCTTTGTCTCTAATGTCATTAACTCCTCTTTTCCTCTGGCTCTGTCCCCTCCGCCCTCAAATGCGCTCAGGTTGTCCCCCTCAAAAAAAACCCTCTCTGAATCCTGCTGTCATCTCTAACTACCGACCTGTCTCTCTCCTCCCATTCCTCTCCAAAACGTTAGAGCGGGCTGTCTATAATCAACTGTCTGCTCATCTCTCACAGAACGACCTGCTTGATCCTAACCAATCTGGGTTCAGAGCAGGCCACTCCACAGAGACTGCTCTCCTTGCGGTCACAGAGGCTCTTCACATCGCTAAGTCCCGATCCCTTAGCTCCGTCCTCCTTCTCCTCGACCTGTCGGCGGCATTCGACACCGTGGACCACCGGATCCTGCTCTCATCTCTCGTCGAGATGGGAATCTCTGGATCTGTGTTGACATGGTTTGAGTCCTACCTGGCTGACTGGTCCTACCAGGTGGCCTGGAGAGGATCCTCTCTCCTCTCCCCGCACCCTCTACCGGTGTCCCGCAGGGCTCGGTGCTAGGCCCTGTCCTATTTTCTCTGTACACCAAGTCACTTGGTTCTGTTATTTCTGCTCATGGTTTTTCCTATCACTGTTATGCTGATGACACTCAACTGTTTCTCTCCTTCCTCCATCTGATACCCGGGTCCCGCACGGATCTCTGCATGCCTGGCTGACATCTCCGCATGGATGTCCACCCACCACCTGAAGCTGAACCTGGGGAAGACAGAGCTGCTCTTCCTCCCAGCGAAGGGCTCCCGATGATTGATGCGTCAATCACCGTGGAAGGCTCCATAGTGTCTCCGTCCCAGTCTGCCAGGAGTCTTGGGGTAACCCTGGACAACCAGCTGTGCTTCTCGAGCCATATTGCAGCGATCACTCGACCTGCCGTTTCTCCTCCACAACATCCGGAGGATCCGACCGCTCACCCAAGAGGCCACTCAACTCCTGGTCCAGGCCCTGGTGATCTCACGCCTGACTACTGCAACTCCTGCTGGCAGGCCTTCCGGCCTGTGCCATCAAGCCACTGCAACTAGTCCAGAACGCTGCTGCTCGCCTGGTGTTCAACCAGCCGGGTTCACCCACGTCACCCCTCTACTCTCCTCTCTGCACTGGCTCCCATCGCAGCACGCATCAGATTCAAGTCACTGGTGCTTGCTTTTCAAGCGGCCAGAGGTACTGCTCCCCATACCTCCAGTCACTCATCACGCCCTACACCCCGTCCAGACCTCTCCGCTCCGCCTCCGCTGGCAGACTGACTGCCCCATCCTCCGGGCGCCTGGCAGCCGCTCCTCGCGGTCTCGCCTCTTCTCTGTCCTGGTCCTCGTTGGTGGAACGACCTCCCGCAATTGGTCAGGACTGCGAATCACTTCCAATCTTCCGCAAGAGACTCAAACCCACCTCTTCAGACTCCACTACCCCTGATCTCTGTCCATCTAGCTAAATTGTCTTCACCACTGTCAGGGCTGGACTGGGAGAAAAATCGCCCTGCCATTTCGCTCAGACCGGCCCGCACCCGTGCGAGCGCCGCATTTTCTGTCGACCGGGGTGTGCTGCGCGAATAAATCTGTCGACGGGCGGGGGTGCTGCGCGAAAAGAAGCTGAGACCAGTTCGCTTATATGCGCGAAAATTTATTGCGCCCTCGAACACCCGGTCCGTGGTATAATATATAAAAATGATTCTACTGGCCCTACCGAGGCCCTACCGCCCAAAACTAGACCGCCCACCGGGCATTTGCCCGTAGACTATATAGCCAGTCCAGCCCTGACCACTGTCTACTTGTTCAACACTATACTCTTTAAAAAATAAAAAAAATAAAAAAATAAAAAGTACATTTTGTAAACATTGTAAAATACCTTTTCCTTCCCGGTGTTACAGGTATGGTACGCAGATGCCTGCAATGATGTCTATTGCTGTATTCCTGCACTGATCTCGTGCGCTAACTGTGATTGCTCCTACCATGTATTGATGCACATCTTGTAAGTCGCTCTGGATAAGAGCGTCTGCTAAATGCTTAAAATGTAAAATGTAAATGTAAATGTTGTGAAACCTCCCCCCCACCCCTCAATTATTTTATATAACAGAAGAGATTACTTTATTTGATGAATGATTAATAGCCTATACTTGTGATTTTTCTTTATTTTATTCTCTACAGAGTTTAAGATAAATGTAGTAAAGAAAAATCTAACATTTAACCAAAAGGTTAAATTCACATAGCATAAAAATAAAAAAATCGTATTATATTATTGTGTTTTAAAATCCCCTTTGGGGTATGTATTCACAGTCAGTTTTGCTTTAAAACTCAGACGTTATCACATTACTACTATTTAATTGTCCTTGTGGGGTGTGATATCATCAAACATATGCTCTTAATTATTTAATTAGCGCAATCATTTGCATGATGTGACATTTTAGCTACATTTCTTATTATGGTCATGGATGAGAGCTGAAGACTGTTCTTGTGTCCCTATATTAAAATAATACTGTGATCTAATTTACAAGTGAACTGGCATTGATGTATATGGCTAATTAGCTACTTGAGTCAGGGTAATTGTAAGGTGAG
>JAINUG010000759.1:55000-61816 GCA_029706075.1 Aldrovandia affinis | reverse complement strand
TAGATTGTATGCTTGCTGTACATTACAAACGTTCCATAAGCATTCACACCAGTCAAATCCAACACTGCACCAGTTACCTGCACAGCACTAGTTACAGTTATGTTTAAAACATAAAGTTGTTTTTAGGACACATGTTAAATATGTTACTTGCATTTCATATGCAGGAACCACCGACTTAAAAACCCCCCCAAAAAACCCAGAAAGATACTCAGCTCGTTATCCTAATAGATTTTATTGATTGATTTTTTATTCGATTTAAAATGCTGTCCTGTTGTATGAGAGATGATTAAAATACTGCACCAGGGCCTTTAAGGGTTCAAACATCTCAAAAGCCATCTCACTGAGCATGGCAACAGGCATAGGATGGGGAATCCAACACGCTCAAGAACAAAAGAGGGAAACCGTGATAAATGCCATACACAGCAAGCACCCAGCTACTGGCGTCATGCTTACCCTCACCCCCACGCCAACCCCAGTTCCTGGATCTGGACCCTCTCCGCGTGGTTTAGCCCCCCTACCGCTGACTACCTAACTCAGGAGGGGCAAAGGCTTTCAGCCCTGAGCCACCTTGGACTGACCACAATACGGTCTTTTTTGGACATACCCTGTGCCGGCCAGAAGAGGATGGGCTCCCCCCCCTTTTAGTCTGGTTCCTCCCAAGGTTTCTCCCTATCAAGGGAGTTTTTCCTTGCCACTGTTGCCTTTAGGCTTGCTTTTGGGGGGGGTCTAGGCCTGGGTTCCCCCTCTGTTAAGCGTTTTGTGACAATTCTATCGTGAAAAGCTATACAAATAAATTTGATTTGATTTGATTTACTGTTCGCAATACTACGCTCAGAGCACACTGGCTACAGCAGGGCCACTGCAGGCGCGTTTGCTGTGATTTCACATGTAAATGGCATGCTAAACTAAGGTTTTGACTCTGACGTGACACTTTGTGGAAACGCATACATGTAAACCATGGTGTTCTGATCAATTTCCACCTAATCTCCCCTCCCTACAGTTCACACACCAGCTTTGTGAACAAGACCACTGCAGGCACGTTTCCTTATAACTTCATATGACTTAATATGTGAATGACATGTTAAACTAAGGTTTTCACTCACTGTGATCTTTAAATATCACAGATATATAACACAGATGTGTAAACCATGGTGTTCTGACCAATTTCCAATCAAGCTTTCAGACTCTGGCCACTTAATCCTCCCCCCACCCACCCCCCACCCCCCACCCCTACAGTTCACTGGCTGCACAGACCTGGCCTGCCTCATCGATTCCCCAGTGTGGGCTCTTCAGGGGTGAAAATAAGTCCAAGTTGACCTTTCTGGATCAAATAATGTCAAAAAAATAAAAATAAAACATTGAGCAATCCTTTTTTTATTCAAGCTGGAGGTGTAGTTGCATTTGCTTCAACAGACAGGGATGAACTTCATTTAAAAACAGCTGAATTGACAAGCGGGGCAGCAGGGTGGTGCAGTGGATAGCACTGTCGCCTCATAGCAAGAAGGTCCTGGGTTTGAATCCCGGCCGGGGCCTTTCTGTGTGGAGTTTGCATGTTCTCCCGTGTCCGCGTGGGTTTCCTCCGGGTACTCCGGTTTCCTCCCACAGTCCAAAGACATGCACGTTAGGCTAATTGGAGAGTCTAAATTGCCTGTAGGTATGAGTGTGTGAGTGAATGGTGTATGTGCCCTGCGATGGATTGGTGACCTGTCCAGGGTGTATTCCTGCCTCTTGCCCAATGCATGCTGGGATATGCTCCAGCCTCCCTGTGACCCTGACCAGGAACAAGCAGATTATATAATGAATGAATGAATGAATGAATGAATGAATGAATGAATGAAATGAATGAATGAATGAATGAATTGACAAGCTTAAAAAAAACAAAAACAAATATATGCTTTTCAGTATTTGGAAACAAAAATAGAAGCGCCACTTAAATAAAAATATAGACGTCACACTCAAGGCAAACATCGCAGATTTATCCTACATCGACATCTCCATGGGTGATTTATCCGTCCTATTGATGGTAACATTAATTTCTCCCTCTGCTCTTTGCCACAGACATTTAAATGCCATTTAGAAATGAGCAATTTTGTCACTGAAGCAAATAACTACAGCCACCCCACGTCTTAGCCATGAGTGCCCTTCACTGCGTGCTGCAGCGAGTGAAATGGGGGGCGGTTATTGTTAGCTTTTAACATGGTAGAAAGAAACAGGGTCACTACATGGGGGGGGCGGCTTCCAATGATGCCACCCACGCTGAACAATCTGGCCCCTTTCACTCGAAAATGTCTTATGTGTATATTACAATTAGTGTTACAATTCGTTGCCAGGAAACTGGAATATACATCCTGCTGAGCGTTTCTATATTTACAGATGAGATTATGATATATATTCACACCACACACACACTTTTTTCCCCCATTGTCCTTTCCTATACTTTGTTGAACTTTCAGTAAATTAAGTTTTGGAGATGATGAAAAAATGTAAGGGTGGAATCTCTTCCACCTTCCTCTGTACGCGCTCGAAGATAATAAAAGATTGTTATCCCGTCCCTGACATTAATAATATGCCCTCGGAGCAATGGAAAGAGAATTCAATATACTACAATACCAGTCAATAGTTTGAGTACACCTGCTGGAAACTAGGTTTATTTCATTAGTGACAATGTTTTACACCGTATACATTTCTGTAAATACCAAAAAAATAAAAAACAAAAACACAAAGCAATGTAAAAACAAAAAAAAGGAACATCAAAATAATGTTTGCACACACAAACACACACACACACACACATGTCTTCCCAGCTGACTGGTACTGTGGGTATATTGCTTTTAGGTTAAAAGGGTGTCATGAATAAACAAAAGGTTTGAAATAAATATAAATAAATAGATGGTGTAATTGGCTACTAAATTTGGAGAAAAAACTGAGAAAATCAGAAACCCAAAAAAACACAACTGATATGTATATACTTAGTTAAAGGGGTGTCATGAATAAACAAAAGTTTGAAAAAATATAAATAAATAGATGCCCCTGTGGCTACTGACCCCAGAAAAAACAGAAAATCAGGGCCTCAAAAAAGATATATGTAAAGCAGCCAACCCTGTGTGGACTGACCCCAGAACAGCACTGGGCCTCAAATGAGAGACGTGCACTCCGCAGAGACGTGCTGTAGGTTAAACGCGGCTCAATCTTCGAGTCACGATCCCATCTACGGCCAGCTGGCCAGGGTCTGAGTGTCCTGGAGGGAGCAGGGCTTGGGGAAAGGCTTGACAGCGCGTTGTGATTAACGTCTCCAAACCTGTGGACAGAGGCACTTTCGACACCTCAGGCCCAGCCACAACATCGCACCAGAGCACTATGGGTACACAACATTCAGGGCTGGATTTTCATGTTCATGGGCCGTAGGCTCCGCCTCCATTTTGGGCCCCCCAACCCCCCCTCCCTCCTCTGAGTTCAAGGCATCCTGCATGGCATTCTGGGAGATGGAGTTCTTAGATTTAACATTAGATTGGAGATGTGATTTAATTTGTGTTATTTATTTTTTATGACTACTACTACTAATACTACTAATAATAATAAGGATCCTGTGTGATATACATATATTTATTAGGCGTGTGTAATATGAATTATGTAAAAGTATATATATATATATTAATATTTTCCCCATAATTCCGGGCCCCATGCGACATTTGGGTCCTAGGCCCAGGCCTTGTCGGCCTATGCGGAGAGCCAGCCCTGGCAAGATTAGATGTCAGAGTCCTTTCCCAGAACCCCCTCTGCCTTTCCAGCTTCTGAATGAGGACTGTGAAGGAGGGGGGCCCCCACTGCTGTTTTTCTGTTCAGGACGCCGATCAAAGAAAATGGCGACGGCGCTAGTTAAAAAATATATTTCATTACGTGAACAAGCAAGCGTTCCCGTTGTTCTGACAGAGGGACAGAAACATCGCTGGTATCTTCTGTTGCTCGGATAATGACATAATTGTTTCTAAAGTAGTGTCACAGCCTTTTTATTTGATTTACGAGTAAATGTTATTTTGTTGGGAATCAGCTCTCTTGGGTCGCAATTAAGTGTGTGTGTAATATATCACACTCTACTATCTTTCATGGAAAGGTTTCTTCTTTTTAAAAAGAAGAGGGAGAGGGAGAGGGAGGGAGAGGGAGAGGGAGAGAGAGGGGGAGAGAGGGGAGGAGGAGGGAGAGGGAGAGGGAGAGAGAGAGAGAGAGGAGAGAGAGAGAGAGGGAGAGGGAGAGAGAGAGGGAGAGGGAGAGAGAGGAGAGAGAGAGGGAGAGAGAGAGGGAGAGGGACCTCTTTTAGACAGATCTCACCGCCGGCTGTAATTACGACACACACAGAGAAGCTTTCTGTGCCTGTAGCGAGCACATGCAGGCCCCCCTCCCTCTGGGGCGGACAAACCAAATCCCCCCCCCCCCCCGTAGGGGACTCGAACCCAAGCTGCAGTGGGCACTTAGAACTAGTGAAGCCTGTCACTGACGCACAGGACCACTCATATATGCAGCGAGTCTTTCCTTCGGCTTTTATCCCTCCCCCCAGGGGCGGACAGCCAATCGCCGCCCCCTAGTGGCACTCCTGGCCAGAGCGCCTATACTGGCATGACCAGTGGAATCGAACCCCGGTCGCAGTGGCTAGCGTTGAATTTGACGTCTTTTTAAAAATGAATGTTTTATCGTGCCCCTCTCAGAGTAATTGATGGCTTCCTGGCAGCGTTGCTCCTTGAGCTGGTGCCTGCTGCCCTACTCCATGCAGAGTCACATGACCGCAGACCTCAGACCTCAGAACCGCAGTAAATAACACAGGAAGGCTGCAGCAGTGAATTCAGCTGAATAGACTGAATACAAACCAACCCTGTCTCGGGTCCTGCACCATAACTGCACCACGCCCTCCTCCCCATTCACACAGACAGACACACACACACACACACACACACTCCACGACCTCCTCCCTCATTCACACACACACACACACACACACACACACACACCACGCCCTCCTCCCCATTCACACACACACACACACACACACACACACACACACACACACGCCCTCCTCCCCATTCACACACACACACACACACACACACACACACACACACACCACGCCCTCCTCCCCATTCACACACACAGACAGACAGAATGGCAACATGACTCCATTCACACACACACAGACAGAATGACAACATGACTCCATTCACACACACACACACACACACACACACACACACACACACACACACACACACACACACACACACACACACACACACCCCCCTCCCCATTCACACACACACACACACAGACAGAATGACAACATGACTCCATTCACAAACACACACACACAAACACACACCACGACCCCCTCCCCATTCACACACACACACTTTTTTAGACAAAAAAAATAAATAACAAATTGACAGTCATCAACATAGGTAAATTTGACAAAATGCAGTATTAAAACTCCTGGCCCTGTACATTTGTTATTGTTTTTTGTGTACCTTTGTGAGTTTGAGTGGGGCCTTGAGTCCACGGCCCCAGCCCAGGGCTGACCTTCTGTGCGAGGAGTGTGAGAGAGGTCTTCAAACATATTGAAGCCCCAATGAAATGCTGCCATTTAACAGGACCCTTAAAAAATGGTAATTTTGCCCGATGAGAGCCTTGAAGGTGACCTTTTTACGTGATGACAATTTAATGCACACTGCAGCGAAGCTCTGTGAGTTTGAGTTTGAGTTTCGTGCCTGGTCTCTGACGTCGTTCCGTGAAATGTCGTGGCTCTCAGCCTCGGTGCTGGGGAACGCACTCTGTGTGTGCTGGTGTTTCTGTTACAGCTCGTTCTGAGTTTAAACGGTGGCACTGGCCAGCAATGAGGAAAGACGTGCGGGTTTCTGAGGAAGAATGCCGTGGGCTACAGGCCCGAATCAAAGGCATTCACTCCACACCTGGTGCACTAGTGTAGGAAACGGCCCGAGGCAGTTTTTTTTTTGGTGATTTCTTTAATAATGATAACAAGAAAACCAATACTGAATACCCAGACAGACAGTTACGGTCAAAGATGGCTTTTTTAAAAATGTATTTCTGATTTTATCCCATTTTCTCTCAGTTTAGTAGCCAATTACACCCTCTCCTTTTCATGTCAATCCCCCCCTCGTATTGTGAGTTCGCTGCCGTAGCCCTGAGACCGGTAGTGACAAAGGCGAAGTATCGTCTCCTCCGAGCCGGCACTTGCCAGGCTGTTGACCGTAACTCCGGTACTACAGAGCCACTCCTATACGCAGCAAACTCATATTGGCTTCCCTTCCCCCTCCCTGGGGCAGACAGCCAATCGCCGCCCCCTAGTGGCACTCCTGGCCAGAGCCGGTGGGATGGAACCCCTCGCAGTGGCCAGCGTCGAACGTTGTAACCGTAGACCCCCCTTTTAATGGCGGAGCAGCTGGGACCGATGCTAAAATACGTTCTCTTTGGGAGCTCAGTGGAGTAGAACAGCCACAGTTTAAAACGTGTTGCATCGTCTTTTGTGTGCAAGTGTAACGGCGTTTAACTCTGAGCTCCGCTACACTCTCCCCCTCCAAACCCCTGCCACAGCAACCACAGCCCGACTGATTACCATCAGTCGTATGATCCGAGTCACAGCACCAATGTAACGGAGTTGGTTCTGCCTGCAGCGAGTTTCAAACTGAGGATCTCGACGCGACAAGAGAGCGATTTAGCCCGCCGAGCTAAAGATTCAAGTCTCTTAACTCCGGGAACGAATCTCACTCTTATCAACGTCACCCTTTTGCAGCGGACGCTCACGCGCTCAACTTT